>JAPCWY010000008.1:24140000-24207500 GCA_028455895.1 Rhodomyrtus tomentosa | reverse complement strand
GTTAAATGCTAGAAAATCCATTTATAATAAATAATGCTATGAAGAAGTTCGAGTGTTAGCAACAGAAGCCCAAGCTCATGGAATTGTTGATCTTGTAGCGATTGAATAAAAAAAATAGCAGTAAGTTTACGTAAATCGCCGATTTGAGATTTCTTTGTTCTGAACCATTAGTTGAATTCTTCATTCTTGATTTGATCTTTTTATTTAACCCCAGGGGTTAGTGTCCCAACGAATAAGTAATTGGAGGGGTGAAATATTGACATAATTTGAAAAAAAAAGATTCCAACAAAAAACTCTTCTACAGTTTAAGCTTATAGTTCTGAAAAGGAGATTTTTAAAATTTCGGATCGAATTCAATTGTGGAAAAAATGGAGAGAAAGAAACCTTATAGAAATTGGATATTGAATAGTACATGCATGATTCTATATCGACAAGCAATTCTTTCAACAAAGATGTGAATTAGGAAGGATTGGTCGACGAAATATGAATCGGAGACTAAATCTTGATATACCTCAGAACAATACATTTTTATTACCGCGAGATATATTGGCAGTTGCAGATCATTTGATTGGAATGAAATTCGGAATGGGTACGCTTGACGATATGAATCATTTGAAAAATAAGCGTATTCGTTCTGTAGCGGATCTCTTACAAGATCAATTCGGATTGGCTCTGGTTCGTTTAGAAAAAGTGGTTAGAGGAACTACATTTTCTAAACAAAAGTGTGTAAACAACCCATTTATCTATTTTTTTTTTATAAGTTATATTTTATTAACCAAAGATATACGACTTTGCGCTATAGTTAGCTTAGCCCCAATCAAGGATCCCCAAGGAATTCCAAGAATTTTTTTTATATGCTCGTTCCAACCCTCAATTCTTTTTTCTAGGTTCACCGATATTGAATCAATTGAATGCATTTCTAACGCTTGTTCCACTTTTCGAAGACCCTGGGTTATATCAACGGATCTCGATTTTTCATATATAAATGTAACTAATGTACCTCCTTCGTAAAGGATTTCTCCATAATGACCATGAATAGTTGCTCCTGGAGTGGCCAAATAAGGCTTGGCGGATCTTATTACTACAGAATTCACTTGAACAACCAAAACTTGACTTCGTATTAGTTGGATCTTCCAGTTATTTCGGTAAGAATTGGATATCTTTAGTTCCGTCTCAACAAATTCTTTTTTTTCCACAAGGGATCATGATGTCTTTCTACGGTATCGTAGGTCTCTTTATTAGTTCTTATTGGTGTCAGGGACGTTCGTAATTTTATCTCTGATGACACCTTTTTAGTTAGAGATAGTAATAGGAATATATATTCTATATATTTTGATATTACTAAGATGTCCGAGTTATGATATATATCATCAGTGATACGGAAATAGATCGAATAATCTCTTTCTTTATCCAAGAAAAAGTGTTTTTAGTTTGCATGGTTCAATCATTGATCTCGAAAATTTCTACAATAAAATTAGGTAGGTCGCTTTTTTTTACTATATTGATATACAACTTTAATATATACTACTTTTATAGGCAATCCCATTTAGATAACGAAAAGGTTCTAAAGAGATATTTCGAATAAAAAAACTAAAAAAGCAAGAATACCTCTTTTGGAAGGGTATTTGCTGTGATGTTCATGAAAGGGTATAAAAAAAAGAATAGACTAGGCATAAAAGGCTCTGCTGAAAAAAGAAAAAATAGGGGCCAATGAGATAAAAATAATGAATTGTAAATAGAGTTCAAGTTTGAATTCCATCGAGAATATGGAAGTTATTGTTTATAATGATAGACAAATCAAATTAAGGACTTTCTCAAGCTCAAGATTTTTATTCATCCACTTGATATTGGGAAAATGGGTTGGTTGAACTTGAGAATTCACTCATTGAAATGGAATAAGTAATAAACAAAATGGGATTGAATTCGGTTGGATGGTACCAATGAAATCGAGTGCTAATTACCGTTTCTTATTGAATTAACCGATCAACTTGCTATCGAACATTTTTTTTTTTGGATTCGACAATTTTTGCAAAAAAATTCAATATATTTCACTTTTATTATTATGAGAATCAATCCTACTACTTCGAGTCCTGGAGTTTCCACACTTGAAAAAAGCCTGGGACGTATCGCTCAAATCATTGGTCCGGTACTAGATGTAGCCTTTCCCCCGGGCAAGATGCCTAATATTTATAACGCTCTGGTAGTTAAGGGTCGAGATACTATCGGTCAAGAAATTAATGTGACTTGTGAGGTACAGCAATTATTAGGAAATAATCGAGTTAGAGCTGTAGCTATGAGTGCTACAGATGGTCTAATGAGAGGAATGAAAGTGATTGACACAGGAGCTCCTCTAAGTGTTCCAGTCGGTGAAGCGACCCTAGGCTGAATTTTCAACGTGCTTGGAGAGCCTATTGATGATTTAGGACTTGTAGATACTCGTACAACATCTCCTATTCATAGATTTGCGCCCGCCTTTATACAGTTAGATACAAAATTATCTAATTTTGAAATAGGAATTAAAGTAGTAGATCTTTTAGCCCTTTATCGGCGTGGAGGAAAAATAAGACTATTCGGAGGGGCTGGAGTAGGTAAAATAGTAATTCAAATTATTGTTTAGGAATTGACGGGAATTGAAAGAACTAGAAATCAATTTATCATAATGAGATCGATGAGATTGTCAACTTATTGTCAACCTCTTTCAGATTCAAACAAGAGAATCTAATTTGGATATTTTACGTATAGATACTTTTTCTATTATTCTCTTTCGAGAAAATTTCCTCGGCTATAAAATAAAGGAATATAGTTCCTGTGACATTCTGATTTTCAATCAACTTCAGACTCTATAATGAGAAGTTTATTTATATCAAGCGATGTATTTCAGTTGTATTTTGCTCAAATCTGATCAATTTGAGTAGACTGACCAAAAGGGAAAGGTTAACGCAAGACGAGATATGTGGACCTAGGCGACTCGAATAGGAAATGGCGCTTTGACCACAACGATTGTCGAGGAGATATTTAGGACCGCAAAAATGCCAAACTAAGAACGATTAAGGATTACCATGCGAGCATCGTACGATTGGAGCGCGGGTGATGCCGCTTAACCAGCGTACGATTTGCAAAATTAACCTAAATCGGACTGTGACGATTGATACCATAGGGACTAGCGATAAGCCCTCGCAATTATATGACAACCAAGGCCGCCATGAATTGACGAGCTCTAAACGTGATGAGAATCACGGGGTCGATACGCGTATAGTCTGCAAAAGCCGTCCGTCAGTTCGGGATAGGCTGGAATCACGTCTGATAGAAGAAATGATTAGAAATGAGTCCTGAAAAGTTTGAAAAAGGAAAATCAAGAATTCCAACGTCAATAGGATTGGCCGTCGCCCTATCGAAGAAGTCAGAATCGAGAAAAACGACGCTCCGAACGTCGGAGGTAAAAATATCATAATGCCCCTCAAGCTTAGGACTTTATCTTTATAATTGAAGGAATGGAAAAATGGACATTTCTCCCCCCTAAGCTGCTGAAAATTGAACAGCAATTGATGGCCATTGGATGCCCTTGAGAAGAACAATTGCCAAGTGTCACAAATCCAAGGGTGGAAGATCAACTCTTCATTTAATGCCTACCTACCAATCATTTCAATTAATTAAAATTTTGGCGATAAACAAGCTTTCTTTCTGCTCCCTCTCACTCTTCATTCGGCCATTTTTACTTCCCCAAAGAACAGACCAAGCTTCTTCTTCTTCTTCTCCAGTTTCTATTTTTGCCGACCCCGCCGGACGCCGCCGTTCGGTCCGTACGACCTCTACCTTCGGCCTTCCCCTGATGTTGGCCGACCACCGAGACGTATCCCCACGTCTTTCCGACGTCCTCCAACTTGAATCAAGTCATTTGGAGCTCTATGGAATTCGTGGCAAGCATTCTCCCACAGGTTGACGGAATCTGTTCCAGTTTGAGGTAGGTTCGGTTTTGAACCCTTTAGACAGCCGAAAAATTGGAATCTTTGGCTCAAATTTTGTGGAGATCAAGTAGACATATAGATGGTTCTGTGGTAAACATTTGGAGATCAAGTAGACATATAGATGGCTCAAATTTTGTGGAGATCAAATTTTGACCATGAACCACCCTTGTACATTATGCCCATAATCTATCGGTATTTTGTGGGTGAGTGCGCCGGCCACTTCCGACGACTTTCCGGCAACCGCGTGACTTGAAACTCACGGTGAGACTTCCAAACTCTTAGGTAGACATTATAAGAGGTAGAATGGTGTATATTTGATGGATTTGAGATAGATTAAGGCCGGTTGGACTCGGCATGAACAGAATCTAATGGAACCGGTTCAATGCCGAACCAAACCGGTTCTGTGGAGGGCTGAATAGGCTGGGATTATGTTGTAATTTGGTGTGTATGATGTGTTAAGATGATGAGGAGTATGTTATGAGTGATTTGGATGGATGAATTGAGGAATTAGACTTGGAATTTTGACAAATCGATTGGTTAAACTAGGTTGCGCGACAAGTCGGCTTTGGGACTTGGGTTGGCCGAACCATAGGAGACTCGAGGAGGGAAATTTTGCGTTGCTAAGCAGAGGTAAGGAATTTTCTAAACTGAGGCTAGGGGGATTGGACTCAATTGGGTAGGTCGAGGGTCGAACGGAACGATTTATGACAAAACCCTCGCATGTAATAGCTTGATGCGCCCTTGGATGTTATAGAATGATTGTTTGACCTATCCTATGTGTGAATTGTCTGAGTGCCAGAGTACTATTTGAATTGAATTGCATGCCACGAAATTTATTAAACATATTATCATGCGCATTAGCCATTCGTTATGAAATTTGATTTTTTTAAAAATCAAGTTAATTGATATCATGTGGCATGACATATGATTGTGGCATTGCATGGCATGGCCTAGAGGTGTATGAGACGCAGGGCGGAGGTTGAGGCCCTGATGTTACGAGGTCGCAGGGTGGATTAGGAAAAGGCGGCGCCCTGATGCGACGGAGTCACGGGGATGAGATAGCCACCGTCCTGATGCGATATAATCGCGAGACAGAATACGAGCTCATGGACACTGCCTGGAAATTAAATCGGGGCCTGGTCCGTTTACGCGGGTCAAGTCTGATGCGATCTAATCGCGGGCTAGAGAATGAGGTAGACAGAGGTTGATTGATATGGTGAAGTGACAGGTCGAGCATAGACGTGCAGCTGTGTGTGACAAGAGAATATAAATGCGTGCCTGTCCTCTATGCATTATTGTTTATTGAATTATGAATGTCATACCTGCATGAGCCTATGAGTTGGATAGGTTGAGTGACTTGACTGCCTGAGTGGACGGTCAACCTGACCTAGGGTTAGGTTTTTCTTATTGAGATGTGTATCTCACCCCTTTTGGGGGAATTTTACTTTACAGATCCTAGCCAGTAGCTATGTGGCCTATCAGGTTCGAGGACCCGCACGAGATGACAACGTATTAAGATAAGTTCCCCGATAGGCAGGGTAATATAGATATAAGGAAATGTACAGTAGTTTGGGTAGATGAGGGCAAAGTTGACTGGAAGCGTCATCGGTTTGAAGCTTGGTTTAGACAGGACGGGGATAGGAAGGTCGGGCCATTGAAGCCGTATGAGGTTCCAGAGGGTGTCATACCTCCTTGGTGTAAGACGATAGCAAACCAGGAGTTTCCTGAGAGCTCAGTGGTTGGTTTGAGGAACGGCCCAAAGCGAACGCCGACAGCTGAGTTTCCCGTACCACCGCCAGAGGATGAGGTCATCGTGGTGGGGCCGTCCGAGAGAGATCCATCCGAACCGGACCAGGAGGCAACCGTGGAGGGAGACCAAGCTGAGCAGTCGTAGGAAACGACGATGGAAGACTCTGTAGAGGTTCCATCAAAGACTTTCTCCAAGTACGAGCCGTCAGAGGTGAGCGAAGACACTGGAGATTCCAGCAGTTCTTCCTAGGAGACTCCGGATGATGACCTGCCCTTTTGATTGGTGACCTGATCCCCCTTCCCTAGTGGATTTTGTAGACATCTTTTGACATGTTTACCTGTCGCCTTGATAAATAGCGGTTTGTAGTAGATGTGACCAGTTGATGTTGATCTACGACCTTATGATGCTATCCAGTCCTGCTTAGTCTTGGGATATATATATGTGGTACGGGGAATTGCTGGAAACGCTTCCGTGTGCTTAATGTAAATTATTTGATCTCTCGATCTTTCTTTTTATATAAGTGGATCCTTGGGACCGCCGAGAGATTATTGTTGTTTTACTTGCAGGGATGATTGCGTGCTCGCGATGAGGCGCGGGGCGTGACATCCCTGCTTGTTTTGGTATCAGAGTAAGGTCAGCTCGATACGAAATTGGTTAAGGATTGGAGTAATAAGGAGAACTAGGTAGGACAAGGACGGATAGCTAGATCTTAGGAAACTGGTCAAGGTGAGGCAAGAGATGCCTAGTTGTGACTTGACACCAATGGATGGTTTTTGATTTTTGTAAGGTTTGACAGGGCATAGAGGGTTGAGTTCTTTGCTTAGGATTGAAGGTCGTTTCTGCACATTGACCGGCTTGATGCTTGAAAGTGATTAGTTTTAGTGAATCACTAGAATGAATGGATTTGAGTAACGGCCATGAGCCATTGGTTGGGACATTTCTGGAATTCATGTTGACGTATGAAGTACTATTGTTGTGTAATTGTTTTGTTAGGAGTAGTTAGTAACCCTGGATTCGATGATTGAGTAAGTTGCTAACCTGTTACTGAACTTGTTATGGACCAGGTTCGTTAGTAAGTGACAGAGATGAGTAACCCATCCAGAAGACCTGGAAGACGAAGAGGCGGAGCTTCTAGCTCGAGGCCGCCCGCAGCTGAAGATCCAAGAGTGGACGGTCTACTGAGGGCAATGGAAGGACTTAGGGACATCATAGAGAGGCAGGCCCAGGATCGGGACTCTGCCATAGCCTAGGCAGTGGGAGCTACCCTAGCAACTGTGAATACCAACACTGGCAACGCTGGTGGAAGTGGAAGTCAAGGCGAGCCGAACCAGAGCAATGAAACGGTGAACCCTCAAGAGGAAATCCTAGTGGCCAGGCAGATGGGCCAACTGGTGGAACAATTTATGAAGTTGAAGCCGACGCAGTTTGACGGGATTGGAGATCTCGAGCTAGCACCCAGATGGACAGAGAGGCTGGAAAAGAATTTCGGGGTTCTAAGATGCACTGATGAGGAGAAGGTGTTGCTAGCCGTATATCAGCTAGAGGGTAGGACAAACGACTGGTGGACTGCCACCAAGGATGGAGTATTCCCTGAAGGTACGTCCCTAAACTGGAACACTTTTAAGAGGGCGTTCAACGACAAGTACTCTTCAGAAACGACCAGGGAAAGGAAACAGATCGAGTTCCTGCAGCTGCGACAGAACCAGCTATCGATAGATTAGTATAAAGCTGAGTTCTCGAGGCTTTCGAGGTATGCGCCTCGATCGGTGGAGGATCCTTTGGAGAAGGCACGGAGATTCAAGGATGGTTTGAGGCCCGAACTCCGCAGTCAGATGATAGCCTTGAATTTGAGGACCTACAAAGAGATATACGACCGAGGTCAAAGGATTGAGCGAGACTTGAGGGAAAGAAACATCGCAACTAGATCTCGGTTCCTGTCATTTAGAGACCATCGTCAAACGGGCAAGAGACCGATGGCAGGTAACGGACGTTTCGTGCCTCCTGCACGGAGGAATATCGTGAAACCGCCAAACCCGACGAACTGGAGATGCAGGCTTTGTGGCTAAAGGCTTGGGAATGGACCATGCCCTATGACGACTGGAGCCTGTTTTGTGGTCAGCTGGGCCACCAAATGAGGACATGTCCAAACCAAGCACCGGCCAGTCGACCACAAGGACCGAGGCCGCAAGCAGGACCGTCGACTGCAGCACCTCGGATAAAACCGAACAGACCACCAGCTTAGGGTAGACTGTACGCTGTAGCGCGCAACGAGGCAGAAGATGTGCCTGGAGTGGTCACAGGTACGGTTTACTTGCGCAACCAGACCGCTTATGCATTATTTGACCCGGGTACCACGCATTCTTTTGTATCTGCACAGTTTGCTGAGTTAGTAGGCATGAGATTGGAACCATTAAGCATGGCATTGCATGTAGCCACCCCATTGAGGGATAATGTCTTGGTTTCATTAGGGGGTGCGGAATGTGAGATTATGGTTGGAGGAAGTAAGGAGAGTATCGACCTAGCTGTATTGCCTATGTTTGATTTGACGTGATTATAGGAATGGATTGGCTGAGCAGGCAAGGAGCGGTAGTAGATTGTGGCAATAAAACGATTCGATTTTACCCGAAAGATCGCCCTAGTTATGAATTGGTAGGAAGCCGAGGAGGAGTCTCAATTCCCTTGGTTTCATCTTTGAAAGTAACTAAGTTGATATCTGAAGGAACCTAAGTTAGAGAACATTCCTGTGGTACGGGAGTTTCCGGATGTGTTTCCCCAGGAATTGCCAGGATTGCCACCGGAGAGGGAAATAGAGTTTGTGATTGAATTAGCTCCTAGAACGGAGCCAATTTCGAAAGCACCGTACAGAATGTCCTTGTCAGAATTAAAGGAGTTAAAGGTGCAAATCCCAGAGTTGCTGGACAAAGGATTCATCCGACCAAGTGCTTCGCCGTGGGGAGCACCGGTGCTATTCATAAAGAAGAAAGATGGATCCTTGCGACTATGCATTAATTACCGGCAACTGAATCAGGTGACGGTGAAGAACAAGTATCCGCTGCCGAGGATTGACGATCTTTTTGATCAATTACAAGGAGCAGCAGTGTTCTCGAAGATTGACTTGAGGACGGGGTATCACCAGCTAAGGATCAAGAAGGAAGACATACCGAAGACTGCATTTAGGACGAGGTATGGACATTACGAGTTTACGGTAATGCCGTTCGAATTGACTAACGCGCCAGCTGCATTTATGGATCAATGCATCGAATATTCAAGGAGTTTCTGGACAGGTTCGTCATAGTTTTCATTGACGACATCTTAATCTAATCGAGGAACGACGTAGAGCAGGAAGAACATCTGAGAATCGTATTGAGGACGCCGAGGGAACATTCGCTGTATGCGAAGCTAAGTGAATGTGAATTTTGGCGAGACAAGGTAGCATTTCTGGGTCATATTGTGTCTGGTGAAGGGATTGCAGTGGACCCTGCAAAGATAGAGGCTGTAACCAATTGGCCGAGGCCTACTATGGTCACGGAGGTCAGAAGCTTCTTGGGACTAGCAGGATGTTATAGGTGATTCGTGGAAAAGTTCTCATCCATAGCCGTCCCACTGACGCGGTTGACGAAGAAGGAAACGAAGTTCGAATGGACTAATAGGTGTGAATAGAGTTTCCAAGAGCTTAAACATAGATTGACGACCGCGCCGGTACTGACCATTCCATCGGGACCTGGTGGATATGAGATCTACAGCGACGCTTCGCTGAAAGGATTGGGTTGTGTATTGATGCAACACGGCCGGGTAGTAGCTTATGCATCCAGGTAGTTGAGGCCGCACGAAATGAATTACCCGACCCACGACCTGGAGTTAGCGGCGATTGTGTTTGCCTTGAAGATTTGGAGGCATTATCTTTGTGGCGAGAAGTTTTAGATATATACAGACCACCAGAGTTTAAAGTATTTGTTGTCCCAAAAAGAGTTGAACCTAAGGCAACGCAGGTGGATGGAGCTGTTGAAAGATTATGATTGCGATATATTATATCATCCTGGGAAAGCAAACAGAGTGGCAGATGCATTAAGCCGAAAGTCGAGTATTGCATGCCTGCTAGTGAGAAGTTGATCGGCGATAGAGGATCTGAGAGATTCTGAATTTAGATTGGAGGTTAATCAGCTATCCAGTTTGATAGCGACTTTGAGGGTGGAACCTGAGGTCCAAGAAGGGATTAAGGCATTACAGTCTACGGACCCAGAGATTCAAAAAGTTATCGAAATGGAAGCGACGAAGTGGAAGCCCGAGTTCCAGGTGTCTGAGGATGGACTTTTGAGATTTCGAGGGGATTATGTGTACCAAAGGATGAAGGGCTCCGAGAAAGAATCTTGTTAGAGGCTCATAGGAGCAATTACAGTGTCCACCCTGGAAGTACAAAGATGTACCAAAACTTAAGACAACATTATTAGTGGAACGAAATGAAGGTAGACGTGGCAAGATATGTGGCTAAGTGTTTGACTTGCCTATAAGTGAAAGTGCAGCATTGTAAGCCTGGAGGATTGTTGCAGTCGCTGGAGATTCCGGAATGGAAGTGGGAACACATAACTATGGATTTTGTGATGGGACTTCCGAGGGGCCAAAGAGGTCACGACTCAATCTGGGTAGTCGTGGATCGATTGACCAAGTCCGCCATTTCATTCCTATACGAAAGGACTTCGCCATGGATAAGTACGCAGAACTGTACATGAGGCACATAGTCAGATTACACGGAGTGCTAGTGACGATCACCTCAGATAGGGATCCGAAGTTCACAGCAAATTTTTGGAAGAGTTTGCAAGGAGCAATGGGGACGCGACTACAATTCAATACGGCGTACCACCCATAGACTGATGGACAGTTAGAAAGGACCACCCAGACGCTCGATGACATGTTGAAAGCGTGTGTCGTAGATTTCAAAGGCGGATGGGAAGAGCAGTTACACCTGGTAGAGTTTGCGTATAACAATAGCTACCAACAAAGTATACAGATGGCACCGTTTGAGGCACTCTATGGAAGAGCATGCAGGACACCAATATGTTGGGATGAAGTAGGAGAAAGGAGTATCACTGGCCCCGAGTTAGTAGAGCAATCGGTGGAAGCAGTGAAAACTATTCGAGACAGGCTGAGGACGGCGCAGAGTCGCCAGAAGAGCTATGCAGGCAAGCGGCGCAAGCCTTTGGAGTTTCAAGTGGGCGATCATGCATTCCTCAATGTGTCGCCAATGAGAGGACTCTCGCGATTCGGAAGGAAAGGGAAGCTGAGCCCAAGATACGTAGGCCCTTTCGAGATAATGGAAAGAATTGGAACCCTGGGCTACCGGCTTGCGTTACCGCCAAGTCTATCCCAGGCACATAATGTATTTTTATGTGTCGATGCTAAGAAAGTATGAGCCTGACCCGACACATGTGCTGGACTATGAAACCATAAAGGTGGACGACAGAATATCCAATATAGAGAAGCCAATAAGAATCAAGGACCGGATGGAGCAGATCCTCAGGAATAAGAAGATTCCACTGGTCAAAGTAATATGAGAGCACCACGGAACGGAAGGAGCCACGTGGGAGAATGAAGATACGATGAGGCGACAGCACCCCCATTTATTTGAGTAGTCGAGCGTAATGTAAATTTCGATGACAAAATTTTTGTAAGGGGGGAAGAGTTGTGACATTATGATTTTCAATCAACTTCAGACTCTGTAATGAGAAGTTTATTTATATCAAGCGATGTATTTCAGTTGTATTCCGCTCAAATCTGATCAATTTGAGTAGACTGACCAAAGGGGAAAGGCTAACGCAAGACGAGATACGTAGACCTAGGCGACTCGAATAGGAAATGGCGCTTTGACCATAAGGATTGTCGAAGGGATATTTAGGACCGCAAAAAGGCCGATCTAAGAACGATTAAGGATTACCATGCGAGCATCGTACGATTGGAGCGCGGGTGATGCCGCTTAAGCAACGTATGATTTGCAAAATTATCCTAAATCGGACTGTGACGATTGAGACCACATGGACTAGCATAAGCCCTCGCAATTACATGACAACCAACACCGCCATGAATTGATAAGCTCTAAACGTGATGAGAATCACGGGGTCGATACGCGTATAGTCTGCAAAAGCCGTCCGTCAGTTCGGGATAGGCTGAAATCACGTCTGATAGAAGAAACAATCAGAAACGAGTCTTGAAAAGTTTGAAAAAGGAAAATCAAGAATTCCAACGTCAATAGGATTGGCCGTCGCCCTATCGAAGAAGTCAGAATCAAGAAAAACGACGTTCCGAACGTCGAAGTTAAAAAGATCATAATGCCCCTCAAGCTTAGGACTTTGTCTTTATAATTGAAGAAAGGACAAAATTGACATTTCTCCCCCCCAAGATGCAGAAAAATGAAGAGCAATTGATGGCCATTGGATGCCCTTGAGAAGAACAATTGCCATGTGTCACAAATCTAATGGTGGAAGATCAACTCTTCATTTAATGCCCACCTACCAATTACTTCAATTAATTAAAATTTTGGGGATAAACCAGCTCTCTTTCTGCTCCCTCTCACTCTTCATTCGGCCATTTTTACTCCCCCAAAGAACAGACCAAGCTTCTTCTTCTTCTCCTCCAGTTTCTATTTTCACCGACCCTGCCGGACGCCGGCGTTCGGTCCGTACGACCTCAACCTCCGGCCATCCCCTGCTGTCGGTCGACCACCGAGATGTATCCTCACGTCTTGCCGACGTCCTCCAACTTGAATGAGGTCATTTGGAGCTCTGTGGATTTCGTGGCAAGCATTCTCCCACAGGTCGACGGAATCTGTTCCAGTTTGAGGTAGGTTCGGTTCTGAACCCTTTAAACAGCCGAAAACTTGGAATCTTTGGTTCAAATTTTGTGGAGATTAATTAGACATATATATGGTTCTGTGGTAAAAATTTTGGATTCATTTGATAAGTTTTTGACCATGAACCACCCTTGTACATTATGCCCAGAATCTGCCGGTATTCTGTGTGTGAGTGCTCCGGCGACTTCCTACGACTTTCCGGCAACCGCGCGACTTGAAACTCACGGTGAGGCTTCCAAACTCTTAGGTGGACATTATAAGAGGTAGATGGTGTATATTTGATGGATTTGAGATAGATTAAGGCCGGTTGGACCCGGCATGAACAGAACCGAATGGAACCGATTCAATGCCGGGCTAAACTGGTTCTGTGGAGGGCTGAAAAGGCTGGGATTATGTTGTAATTTGGTGTGTATGATGTGTTAAGATGATGAGGAGTATGTTATGAGTGATTTGGAGGGATGAATTGAGGAATTAGACTTGAAATTTTGACAAATGGATTGGTTAAACTAGGTTGCGCGACAAGTCGGCTTTGGGACTTGGATTGGCCGAACCATAGGAGACTCAAGGAGGGGAAATTTGCGTTGTTAAGCAGAGGTAAGGAATTTCCTAAATCGAGGCTAGGGGGATTGGACTCGATTGGGTAAGTCGATGGCCGAACGGAACGATTTGTGAGAAAACCCTCGCATGTAATAGCTTGATGCGCCCTTGGACGCTATAGAATGATTGTTTGACCTAGCCTATGTGTGAATTGTCTGAGTGCCTGAGTACTATTTGAATTGAATTGCATGCCTCGAAATTTATTAAACATATTAACATGCGCAATGGCCATTGGTTATGAAATTTGAATTTTTTAAAAATCAAGTTAATTGATATGATGTGGCAAGAGACATGATTGTGGCATAGCATGGCATGGCCTGGAGGCGAATGAGACGCGGGGCGAAGGTTGAGACCTTGATGCGACGAGATCGCAGGGTGGATTAGGAAAAGGCGGCGCCCTGATGCGACGAAGTCGCAAGGTTGAGATAGCCGCAGTCCTGATGTGATATAATCGTGGGACAGAATACGAGCTCATAGACTCTGCCTGGAAATTGAACCGGGGCTTGATGCGTTTACGCGGGCCGAGCATGATGCGATCGAATCACGGGCTAGAGAATGAGGTAGACAGAGGTTGATTGATTTGGTGAAGTGACAGGCCGAGCACATACGTGCAACTGTGTGACATGAGAATATAAATGCATGCATGTCCTCTATGCATTATTGTTTATTGAATTATGAATGTCATACCTGCATGAGCCTATGAGTTGGATAGGTTGAGGGACTTGACTGCCTGAGTGGACGGTCAACCTGACCTAGGGTTAGGTTTTTCTTACTGAGATGTGTATCTCACCCCTGTTGGGGGAATTTTACTTTACAGATCCTAGGTAGTAGCCTTGTGGCCTATCAGGTTCGGGGACCCGCAGGAGATGACGGCGTATTACGATGAGTTCCCCGATAGGCAGGGTAATATAGATATAAGGAAATGTACAGTAGTTTGGGTAGATGAGGGCAAACTTGAGTGGAAGCATCATCGGTTTGAGGCTTTGTTTAGACAGGACGGGGATAGGAAGGTCGGGCCGCTGAAGCCCCATGAGATTCCAGAGGGTGTCATACCTCCTTGGTGTTAGACGATAGCAGACCAGGAGATTCTCGAGGGCTCAGTGGTTGGTTCGAGGAACGGCCCGGAGAGGACGCCGACAGCTGAGTTTCCCGTACCACCGCCAGAGGATGAGGTCATCGTGGTGGAGTCGTCCGAGAGAGATCCATCCGAACTGGACCAAGAGGCGATCGTGGAGGGAGACCAGGCTGAGCAGTCGCAGGAAGCGATGATGGAAGACTCTGTAGAGATTCCGTCAGAGACTTTCTCCGAGTACGAGCCATCAGAGGAGAGCGAGGACACCGGAGATTCCAGCAGTTCTTCCTAGGCGACTCCGGATGATGACCTGACCTTTTGACTGGCGACCTGATCCCCCTTCTCTAGTGGATTTTGTAGACATCTTTTGACGTGGTTACCCGTCGCCTTGATGTATAGCGGTCTGTAGTAGATGTGACCAGTTGATGTTGATGTACGACCTTATGATGCTATCCAGTCCTGCTTAGTCTTGGGATATATATATGTGGTACGGGGAATTGCTGGGAAACGCTTCCGTGTGCTTAATGTAAATTATTTGATCTCTCGATCTTCCTTTATATATAAGTGGATCCTTGGGACTGCCGAGAGATTATTGTTGTTTTGCTTGCAGGGATGATTGCGTGCTCGCGATGCAGCACGGGGCGTGATATCCCCGCTTGTTTTGGTATCAGAGCAAGGTCAGCTCGATACGAAATTGGTTAAGGATTGGAGTAATAAGGAGAACTAGGTAGGACAAGGATGGATAGCTACATCTTAGGAAACTAGTCAGGGTGAGGCAGGAGATGCCTAGTTGTGACTTGACACCTATGGGTGGTTTTGTATCTTTGTAAGGTTTTGACAGGGCATAGAGGATTGAGTTCTCTGCTTAGGATTGAATGTCGTTTCTAGACCTTGACCGGCTTGATGCTTGAAAGTGGTTAGTTTTAGTGAATCACTGGAATGAATGGATTTGAGCAACGGCCATGAACCATTGGTTGGGACATTTCTGGAATTGATGTTGACGTGTGAAGTATTGTTGTTGTGTAATTGTTTTGTTAAGGAGTAGTTAGTAACCCTGGATTGGATGATTGAGTAACTTGCTAACCTGTTACTGAACTTGTTATGGACCAGGTTCGTTAGTAAGTGACAGAGATGAGTAACCCATCCAGAAGACCTGGAAGACCAAGAGGCGAAGCCTCTAGCTCGAGGCCGCCCGCAGCTGAAGATCCAAGAGTGGACGGTCTACTGAGGGCAATGGAAGGACTTAGGGACATCATAGAGAGGCAGGCCCAGGATCGGGACTCTGCCATAGCCTAGGCAGTGGGAGCTACCCTAGCAGCTGCGAATACCAACACTGGCAACGCTGGTGGAAGTGGAAGTCAAGGCGAGCCGAACCAGAGCAATGAAACGGTGAACCCTCAAGAGGAAATCGTAGTGGCCAGGCAGATGGGCCAACTGGTGGAACAATTTATGAAGTTGAAGCCGACGCAGTTTGACGGGATTGGAGATCTCGAGCTAGCACCCAGATGGATGGAGAAGCTGGAAAAGGCTTTCGGGGTACTAAGATGCACTGATGAGGAGAAGGTGTTGCTAGCCGTATACCAGCTAGAGGGTACGACAAATGACCGGTGGGCTGCCACCAAGGATGGAGTCTTCCCTAAAGGTACGTCCCTAAACCGGAACACTTTTAAGAGGGCGTTCAACGACAAGTACTCTTCAAAAACGGCCAGGGAAAGGAAACAAATCGAGTTCCTGCAGCTGCGACAGAACCAGCTATCGATAGATTAGTATAAAGCTGAGTTCTCGAGCCATTAAGCATGGCATTGCATGTAGCCACCCCATTGAGGGATAATGTCTTGGTTTCATTAGGGTGTGCGGAATGTGAGATTATGGTTGGAGGAAGTAAGGAGAGTATCGACCTAGCTGTATTGCCTATGTTTGATTTTGACGTGATTATAGGAATGGATTGGCTGAGGAGGCAAGGAGCGGTAGTAGACTGTGGCAATAAAACGATTCGATTTTACCCGAAAGATCGCCCTAGTTATGAATTGGTAGGAAGCCGAGGAGGAGTCTCAATTCCCTTGGTTTCATCTTTGGAAGAAACTAAGTTGATATCCGAAGGATGTCGGGCATACTTAGTAGCTTTGATGGATACGACTGTCGAGGAACCTAAGTTAGAGAACATTCCTGTGGTACGGGAGTTTTCGGATGTGTTTCCCCAGGAATTGCCGGGATTGCCACCGGAGAGGGAAATAGAGTTTGTGATTGAATTAGCTCCTGGAACGGAGCCAATTTCGAAAGCACCGTACAGAATGTCCTTGTCAGAATTAAAGGAGTTAAAGGTGCAAATGCAAGAGTTGTTGGACAAAGGATTCATCCGACCAAGTGCTTCGCCGTGGGGAGCACCGGTGCTGTTCGCAAAGAAGAAAGATGGATCCTTGCGACTATGCATTGATTACCGACAACTGAATCAGGTGATGGTGAAGAACAAGTATCCGCTGCCGAGGATTGACGATGTTTTTGGTCAATTACAAGGAGGAGCAGTGTTCTCAAAGATTGACTTGAGGACGGGTATCACTAGCAGAGGATTAAGAAGGAAGACATACCGAAGACTGCATTTAGGACGAGGTATGGACATTACGAGTTTACGGTAATGCCGTTCGGATTGACTGACGCCCCAGCTGCATTTATGGATCTAATGCATCGAGTATTCAAGAAGTTTCTGGACAGGTTCGTCATAGTTTTCATTGACGACATCTTAATCTAATCGAGGAACGACGTAGAGCACGAAGAACATCTGAGAATCATATTGAGGACCCTGAACGAACATTTGCTGTATGCGAAGCTAAGTAAATGTGAATTTTGGCGAGATAAGGTAGCATTTCTGGGTCATATTGTGTCGAGTGAAGGGATTGCAGTGGACCCTGCAAAGATAGAGGCTGTAACCAATTGGCCGAGGCCTACTACGGTCACGGAGGTCAGAAGCTTCTTGGGACTAGCAGGATATTATAGGTGATTCGTGGAAAAGTTCTCACCAATAGTCGTCCCACTGATGCAGTTGACGAAGAAGGAAATGAAGTTCGAATGGACTGATAGGTGTGAATAGAGTTTCCAAGAGCTTAAACATAGATTGACGACCGCGTCGGTACTGACCATTCCATCAGGACCGGGAGGATATGAGATCTACAGCGACGCTTCGCTGAAAGGGTGGGGTTGTGTATTGATGCAACACGGCCGGGTAGTAGCTTATGCATCCAGGCAGTTGAGGCCGCACGAAATGAATTATCCGACCCACGACTTGGAGTTAGCGGCGATTGTGTTTGCCTTGAAGATTTGGAGGCATTATCTTTGTGGCGAAAAGTTTCAGATATATACAGACAACCAGAGTTTAAAGTATTTGTTTTCCCAAAAAGAGTTGAACCTAAGGCAACGCAGGTGGATAGAGCTGTTGAAAGATTATGATTGCGAGATATTATATCATCCTGGGAAAGCAAACAGAGTGGCAGATGCATTAAGCCGAAAGTCGAGTATTGCATGCCTGCTAGTGATAAGTTGGTCGGCGATAGAGGATCTGAGTGATTCTGAATTTAGATTGGAGGTTAATCAGCTATCCAGTTTGATAGCGACTTTGAGGGTGGAACCTGAGGTCCAAGAAGGGATTAAGGCATTACAGTCTACGGACCCAAAGATTCCAAAAGTTATCGAAATGGAAGCGACGAAGAGGAAGCCCGAGTTCCCGGTGTCTGAGGATGGACTTTTGAGATTTCGAGGGCGATTATGTGTACCAAAGGATGAAGGGCTCCAAGAAAGAATCTTGTCAGAGGCTCATAGGAGCAATTACAGTGTCCACCCTGGAAGTACAAAGATGTACCAGAACTTAAGACAACATTATTGGTGGAACGGAATGAAGGTAGACGTGGCAAGATTTGTGGCTAAGTGTTTGACTTGCCAGCAAGTGAAAGTGCAGCATTGTAAGCCTGGAGGATTGTTGCAGTCGCTGGAGATTCGGGAATGGAAGTGGGAACACATAACTATGGATTTTGTTATGGGACTTCCGAGGAGCCAAAGAGGTCACGACTCAATCTGGGTAGTCATGGATCGATTGACCAAGTCCGCCCATTTCATTCCTATACGAAAGGACTTCGCCATGGATAAGTACGCAGAACTGTACATGAGGCACATAGTCAGATTACACGGAGTGCCAGTGACGATCACCTCAGATAGGGATCTGAAGTTCACGGCAAATTTTTGGAAGAGTTTGCAAGGAGCAATGGCGACGCGACTACAATTCAATACGGCATACCACCCACAGACTGATGGACAGTCAGAAGGGACCATCCAGACGCTCGATGACATGTTGAAAGCGTGTGTCATAGATTTCAAAGGCGGATGGGAAGAGCAGTTACACCTAGTAGAGTTTGCGTACAACAATAGCTACCAACAAAGTATACAGATGGCACCGTTTGAGGCACTCTATGGCAGATCATGCAGGACACCAATATGCTGGGATGAAGTAGGAGAAAGGAGTATCACTGGCCCCGAGTTAGTAGAGCAATCGGTGGAAGCTGTGAAAACTATTCGGGACTGGCTGAGGACGGCGCAAAGTCGCCAGAAGAGCTATGCAGACAAGCGGCGCAAGCCTTTGCAATTTCATGTGGGCGATCATGTCTTCCTCAATGTGTCGCCAATGAGAAGACTCTCGCGATTCGGAAGGAAAGGGAAGCTGAGCCCAAGATATGTAGGCCCTTTCGAGATATTGGAAAGAATTGGAATCTTGGCCTACCGGCTTGCGTTACCGCCAAGTCTATCCTAGGTACATAATGTATTTTCATGTGTCGATGCTAAGAAAGTATGAGCCTGACCCGACACATGTGCTGGACTATGAAACCATAAAGGTGGACGACAGAGTATCCTATATAGAGAAGCCGATAAGAATCAAGGACCAGAAGGAGCAGATCCTCAGGAATAAGAAGATCCCACTGGTCAAAGTAATATGGGAGCACCACGGAACGGAAGGAGCCACGTGGGAGAATGAAAATACAATGAGGCGACAACACCCCATTTATTTGAGTAGTCGAGTGTAATGTAAATTTCGAGGATGAAATTTTTGTAAGGGGGAAGAGTTTTGACATTATGATTTTCAATCAACTTCAGACTCTGTAATGAGAAGTTTATTTATATCAAGCGATGTATTTCAATTGTATTCCGCTCAAATCTGATCAATTTGAGTAGACTGACCAAAGGGAAAAGGCAAACGCAAGACGAGATACGTGGACCTAGGCGACTCGCATAGGAAATGACGCTTTGACCATAAGGATTTTCGAGGGGATATTTAGGACCGCAAAAAGGCCGATCTAATAACGATTAAGGATTACCATGCGAGCATCGTACGATTGGAGCGCGGGTGATGCCGCTTAAGCAACGTACGATTTGCAAAATTATCCTAAATCGGACTGTGACGATTGAGACCACAGGGACTAGCGATAAGCCCTCGCAATTACATGACAACCAAGGCCGCCATGAATTGACAAGCTCTAAACGTGATGAGAATCACGGGGTCGATACGCGTATAGTCTGCAAAAGCCGTTCGTCAGTTCGGGATAGGCTGGAATCAAGTCTGATAGAAGAAACGATCAAAAACGAGTCTTGAAAAGTTTGAAAAAGGAAAATTAAGAATTCCAACGTCAATAGGACTGGCCGTCGCCCTATCGAAGAAGTCAGAATCGAGAAAAACGACGTTCCGAACGTCGGAGGTAAAGAGATCATAATGCCCCTCAAGCTTAGTACTTTGTCTTTATAATTGCAAGAAGGGAAAAATGGACATTTCTCCCCCCCAAGATGCAGAAAAATGAAGAGCAATTGGTGGCCATTGGATGCCCTTGAGAAGAACAATTGCCAAGTATCACAAATCTAATGGTGGAAGATCAACTATTCATTTAATGCCCACCTACCAATCACTTCAATTAATTAAAATTTTGGGGATAAACCTGCTCTCTTTCTGCTCCCTCTCACTCTTCATTCGGCCATTTTTACTCCCCCAAAGAACAGACCAAGCTTCTTCTTCTTCTTCTCCAGTTTCTGTTTTCGCCGACCCCGCCGGACGCCGCCGTTCGGTCCGTACGACCGCGACCTCCGGCCATTCCCTGCTGTCAGCCAACCACAGAGTCGTATCCCCACGTCTTGTCGACGTCCTCCAACTTGAATAAGGTCATTTGGAGCTCTGTGGATTTCGTGGCAAGCATTCTCCCACAGGTCGACGGAATCTGTTCTAGTTTGAGGTAGGTTCGGTTCTGAACCCTTTAGACAGCAGAAAACTTGGAATCTTTGGCTCAAATTTTGTGGAGATCAAGTAGACATATATATGGTTATGTGATAAAGATTTGGGATTTATTTGATAAGTTTTTGACCATGAACCACCCTTGTACATTATGCCCAGAATATGCCTGTATTCTATGTGTGAGTGCTCCGGCGACTTCCAACGACTTTCCGGCAACCGCGCGACTTGAAACTCACGGTGAGACTTCCAAACTCTTAGGTGGACATTATAAGAGGTAGAATGGTGTATATTTGATGGATTTGAGATAGATTAATGCTGGTTGAACCCGGCATGAACAGAACCGAATGGAATCGGTTCAATGTCGCTCCAAACCGGTTCTGTGGAGGGCTGAATAGGCTGGGATTATGTTGTAATTTGGTGTGTATGATGTGTTAAGATGATGAGGAGTATGTTAAGAGTGATTTGGATGGATGAATTGAGGAATTAGACTTGAAATTTTGACAAATCGATTGGTTAAACTAGGTTGCGCGACAAGCCGGCTTTGGGACTTGGATTGGCCGAACCATAGGAGACACAAGGAGGGGAAATTTTTATTGTTAAGCAGAGGTAAGAAATTTCCTAAACCGAGGCTATGGGGATTGGACTCAATTGGGTAAGTCGAGGGCTGAACGGAACGATTTGTGAGAAAACCCTCGCATGTAATAGCTTGATGCGCCCTTGGACGTTATAGAATGATTGTTTGACCTAGCCTATGTGTGAATTGTCTGAGTGCCTGAGTACTATTTGAATTGAATTGCATGCCACGAAATTTATTAAACATATTATCATGTGCAATGGCCATTGGTTATGAAATTTGATTTTTTTAAAAATCAAGTTAATTGAGATGATGTGAAATGAGACATGATTGTGGCATTGCATGGCATGGCCCGGAGGCGTATGAGACACGGGGCGAAGGTTGAGACCTTGATGCGACGAGATCCCAGGGTGGATTAGGAAAAGGTGGCGCCCTGATGCGACGGAGTCACGGGGTTAAGATAGCCACAGTCCTGATGGGATATAATCGCGGGACTGAATACGAGCTCATAGACTCTGCCTAGAATTTGAACTGTGGCCTGATGCGTTTACGCGGGCCGAGCCTGATGCGATCTAATCGCGGGCTAGAGAATGAGGCAGACAGAGGTTGATTGATGTGGTGAAGTGACAGGCTGAGCACATACGTGCAACTGTGTGTGACATGAGAATATAAATGCATGCATGTCCTCTATGCATTATTGTTTATTGAATTATGAATGTCATACATGCATGAGCCTATGAGTTGGATAGGTTGAGTGACTTGACTGCTTGAGTGGATGGTCAACCTGACCTAGGATTAGGTTTTTCTTACTGAGATGTGTATCTCACCCCTTTTGGGGAAATTTTACTTTACAGATCCTAGGCAGTAGCTATGTGGCCTATCAGGTTCGGGGACCCGCAGGAGATGACGGCGTATTACGATGAGTTCCCCGAAAGGTAGGGTAATATAGATATAAGGAAATGTACAGTTTACCCGTTGCCTTGGTGTATAGCGGTTTGTAGTAGATGTGACCAGTTGATGTTGATGTACGACCTTATGATGCTATCCAGTCCTGCTTAGTCTTGGGATATATATATGTGGTACGGGGAATTGCTGGGAAACACTTTCGTGTGCTTAATGTAAATTATTTCATCTCTCGATCTTCTTTTATATATAAGTGGATCCTTGGGACCGCCGAGAGATTATTGTTGTTTTGCTTGCAGGGATGATTGCGTGCTCGCGATGAGGCGCGGGGCGTGACAGTTCCAGATACCTAGATAGGTAAGGATGTATCATGATCTATACTTTTAATGAATATGTATGCCTATCTATATCAATTAAGTTGTAGATATCAATTTCATTTGTGCAATGGATACTTATACAAATTAAGTTTGTGCCAGGAACCAGATTTGAACTGGTGACACAAGGATTAACCATTCGATAAACGGCTCATTGGGATAGACATAGATAAACTAGAACCCCCCTCGTAATGCAGCTTTACTCTTCTTTTCTTTATCATTGATAGGAATTGGCAGTTGGCGGCAAAGTTGCTTTTTTAACTGGATATTGAGTCAAATGAGTACGTACAATTACAGGCCACTAAATCACCACCTCCCCAAGTCAAACTGGTGCTTGCCGTTGCACCAGGGGCCAAAGCATGGATGTTTTGTATCCATTGAGCAAAGACGGGTTGTAATTGTATTGCGATATCAGAAAACATATCTTGGGGTCCCCCTAAAGCGCTCATGGTATCATTATGAATATACAAACCAAAACTGTGAAAGCCTAGAAATATACATACCCAGTTGAGATGTGATATGATTGCATCGCGATGACTAAGGACACGATCTAATAGGTCGTTGTATCGAGTAGTTGGATCATAATCTCTTACCATAAAAATAGCTGCATGCGCGGCAGCATCAACTATGAGAAATCCGCCAATGTACATGTGATGTGTGAACAACGACAGTTGTGTACCATAGTCAGTAGCTAGATATGGATAAGAGGGCATGGAATACATATGGTGAGCTACAACAATGGTTAAAGACCCTAACATAGCTAGGTTAAGAGATAATTGAGCATGCCATGACGTTGTTAGGATCTCGTATAGTCCTTTATGGCCCTGGCCTATAAATGGACCTTTATGAGCCTCTAAAATATCTTTAATACCATGACCAATGCCCCAGTTGGTCCTATACATGTGACCTGCTATCAAGAAAAGAATTGCAATAGCTAAATGATGATGAGCAATATCAGTCAGCCATAGACTCCTAGTTACTGGATCTAATCCTCCACGAAAAGTAAGAAATTTCGCATATTTTGACCAATTCAAGGTAAAAAATGGGGTTGCTCTCTCGGCAAAATTGGGATAAAGTTGAGCCAAAAGATCTCGATTCAAGATAAATTCATGAGGAAGTGGGATCTCTTTAGGATCTACTCCACCGTTTAGAAATTGGTTAATTGGTAAAGATACATATACTTGATGCCCCGCCCAAGAAAGAGACCCATGTCCTAGTATCCCTGCTAAATGGTGATTCAACATAGATTCTACATCTTGGGACCAGGCCAATTTTGGAGCAGCTTTGTGATAATGAGACCTGCTATCAAGAAAAGAATTACAATAGCTAAATGATGATGAGCAATATCAGTTAGCCATAGACCCCCAGTTACTGGATCTAATCCACCACGAAAAGTAAGAAATTCCGCATATTTTGACCAATTCAAGGCAAAAAATGGGGTTGCTCCCTCGGTAAAACTGGGATAAAGTTGAGCCAAAAGATTCTAATTCAAGATAAATTCATGAGGAAGTGGGATCTCTTTAGGATCTACTCCAACGTTTAGAAATTGGTTAATTGGTAAAGATACATGTACTTGATGCCCCGCCCAAGAAAGAGACCCAAGTCCTAGTAGCCCTGCTAAATGGTGATTCAACATAGATTCTACATCTTGGAACCAGGCCAATTTTGGAGCAGCACTGTGATAATGAAACCAACCAGCAAAAAGCATTAAGGCTGCAAAGACTATTGTACC
The DNA here is from genome assembly GCA_028455895.1 of Rhodomyrtus tomentosa. NCBI lineage: Eukaryota > Viridiplantae > Streptophyta > Magnoliopsida > Myrtales > Myrtaceae > Rhodomyrtus > Rhodomyrtus tomentosa. The sequence continues at coordinate 24,183,436 of JAPCWY010000008.1, read as the reverse complement.
GGAATTAATTCTAACTCCTACATGATGAAAAAAAGTAAAAGGTCTCGAGAAGAAAATGATCCTATTTGACCGCTGTACATTGTTAACATCAGGAGCGTTAACAATTTATGGATTGGTTGTAGCCTTAGCGCTTTTATTTGCGAATCCCTTTGTGTAATCCGATAAATATCAAAAATACGTATTTTTTCTTATTTTTTTATGGCCTCCTTGTTTTTTTTCAAATTATATCAATATTTCACTTCTCCAATTACTTATTCGTTGGGACACTAACCCCTGGGGTAAGGACGAAATAAATACCGTGGCTTCAATCTTTTTCAATAAAATCATCACGTAGTAAATCAACAAAGCCCAAAGAGGTTATATTTGTCGATAAATGCAAAATCATATGGATATGATCCTCATTGTGCATCTTGATCAATTGCATCGTTTCTTTGTGGATTTCTATACTAAGTGTTTGTAGATGTATTTCTGGGTATTCTTTTATCTTGGTCGATCGACTAATTTTATTCTTGGATCTTGTTTGTGAGTTGAGAAAATCAATGGATTTTTTTTCATAGCAGGGCCCTTTTCTAATCTAATTTTTGAATTTCTTAGTGAAGCGGCTTTTTTCTTCCACTTTTCAAGAAAGATGAGTTTTGGTTTTGTCCTAAACTGTGAAACGTTACCCTGCCATAATGTGATGTGTTTCCAATGCCAATAAAAAGTAACCTACTCCAATCAGACTATTGTTTCGTACCATTATCGAAGAAGATTCAGGTAAAATATGCACTTCTTCGGGAATGAAAAAAAATCGATTTAGTTTCGTTTGGTATTTTTGGTTAAATTCCGATTTAGTTTCGTTTGGTATTTTTGGTTAAATTCTTTGATTCTTCTTGAAGAAGTGCATATTTTACCTAAATCTTCTTCGATAATGGTACGAAACAATAGTTTGATTAGAGTAGATACACGACTCGCTTTAAATACAAGAAGCCGAGTAGGCGGATTAGTCCAAGTGGAGAGAAAAAAAAGGGGATTGAACTGAAAATATTTTCTGGAGATATCCATTTTCCTGGAGAGATAGATAAGATATCCCAAAATGAATCGCGTCAATTCTACTCTTCCTTTTATTTATCATTATTCTGCATGTATACAATCTACGTGGACGAATTCGTTAGGTCAAATAATTGAATAGCATAGGTAGAAATATCAGTATTTCATTGATTTAAAAGTAAAAGTTCATACCATTTTTTTATTTCTATTTTTTTATATATTTCTTTTTAATTATTTTCTTTTTTTGTTTCTATATCTAATTTAGATAGATTTCTTTTTTTATTATTTTTAATTAAAGTAGTGACAGAAGATATTTATTGGGGGTAGGTATTATATAAATTAAATGGGTTCGTATAGTATATATATATACCTTATTTGTCTATTTTTATCTTGATTTGTCTATTTTTATCTTGCCTCAGTAGATTATCTTGAGTTACACATACATTACCTTGAGTTACACATACATTACCTTGGGATAAACTAAAAAACGACTATTTTGAAAACGAGTAAATGATGACCCTCCTTTTCATCATAAATAATCCGCTTGCCCCGAAATGACCTGGCCCAATGGGGAAATCCCAATGAATTGGGCCTTTCGATACAATCAAATAGAAAGCCCCAAGGGCGCCATATTCTAGGAGCCCAAACTGAGGGTTTGAATCCCTCTCTCTCCTTTTGCTCGGTGAAAATATTTCTTTCCTTACCTTATTTGAGTTGCTTGGCTTTTGTTATGAAAGAGTACAAAAAAAAAAAAAAGAAGAAACTTTGGGATTGCTGAATCACAAACGAGATAAATATATAAAAAGCAACGAAGCCATGATCTTGAACTGATCTTACTTGGGATCGCAAATCCCAAGTTTGTCTATGAAGAGTAGATCTAATTGTATTAGTGTCTAGAATTGATTTTCTCATTATTGACTGAGCGGGGCTAGTGTTTTTACAAGAAATCTCTAGCCAACCTTCTTGCAAAAGATCTTTTTTAACATCAAATGGGTTGATACTAGATAAAATATGGTAACTTCAACAATTTCTTTGTCCCCGGGGGAAAAATAGAGATGTCTCCTACATTACCCATAATATGTGGAAGTATCGACGTAATTTCATAGAGTCAGAGAAAAAAGAAAGAATGGATCTTGTAGGATTCCCAAGAAATTCTTCGATTTCTTCCGGAAGTAGATGATTCTTCATCTCCTTCTCACGTTCCGTGAATAGCCGGGAATATCCAGAAAGGCATTTAGAGAATCGGTATGATTCTAGCTCTATTCGTTCCGTTTGAAGATGGAGTATTTCTATTGATCGGTCATGTCATATAGGCCCAAGTCGTACATCCAATTGCTTCGATTTGAATTATCCAGAGGATGCCTTATATATTAATATTATATCAAATCAAAAAGATGGACAATCAAACCCATTTCTCAATTCAATAGAAGCTAAAAGAGTTGAATAGGGTCCTAAATAAGGAGAGATATTGAAAAAGCGAGTCCGATGGATCAAATGTAGGTCTCCAATAGAGATTAAAGAAGATAGGCAAGAAATTTAAAGAACAAGAAACGCTTTTTTCTAGGGTTTATATAGAAAAAATCGGTATCTAATTCGAATAAATGTAGGATTTCAGCATAAATAAAAGGGGATATGGCGAAATTGGTAGAAAAGAGATCCCACTTCCTCATGAATTTATCTTGCATCGAGATCTTTTGGCTCAACTTTATCCTAGTTTTGCCGAGGGAGCAACCCCATTTTTTACCTTGAATTGGTCAAAATATGCGGAATTTCTTACTTTTCGTGGAGGATTAGATCTAGTAACTGGGGGTCTATGGCTGACTGATATTGCTCATCATCATTTAGCTATTGCAATTCTTTTCTTGAAATGAATCCATTGATTTAAAGTATCTGAATCAATGGATTCCGAACAGCTATACTGGCTGAACCTAATAAGATAGCAATTACAACCCAAAAAGTAATAAGGACTTGGCCATGGACTTGAAAACTACGGGCGGGCATTTTACCAGAGGTTTATATTGTATCAATCTACCCTTGTGTGATTCCTGTTGAAGCATTTACTGGGAGGGTGGGTGCAGGCGGACGATTTCAAAGCGGACTCTCCATTCATTAGATAGAGAAGATCGCCAAGATTTCATGATCCGCTGCCGAACTTATTCCAAAAATATTTCATTTTATATCGGAATAAGCATAGAGATCCAATCACTGGATCATTAACTAATAAAATAAGGAATGAGTAAAGGATTTTCTTTTGTTTTGCGAGAACCCGAAGTATTACTTCGCTATAACTATATATGATGTAACTCTTTATTATAGAATATTCTAAATATTTTTTTGATTATGGATCTACTACTAGAAATTCAATGCGTAATCTTAACATTCAATGTGTATTCCTGAATACTCTCATTTTTCAATTATTCAACCATTTCATTTTACCAAGTTCAATGTTAGCCAGATTAGTCAACATTTATATGTTTCGATGCAACAACAAGATGTTATTTGTAACAAGTAGTTTTGTTGGTTGGTTAATTGGTCACATTTTTTTCATGAAATGGGTTGAATTGGTATTAGTCTGGATACATCAAAAGAATTCTATTCGATCGAATAAGTACCTTGTGTCAGAATTGAGAAATTATATGGCTCGAATCTTTAGTATTCTCTTATTTATTACCTGTGTTTACTATTTAGGCAGAATACCGTCACCCATTGTTACTAAAAAATTCAAAGAAATATTCTTGTGATAGGTCCTGTTTCTGGTCAGAAATATAGTGAAGTCACCTTTCCTATTCTTTCCCCAGACCCCGCTACTAATAAAGATGTTCACTTCTTAAAATATCCCATATATGTAGGTGGGAATAGAGGAAGGGGTCAGATTTATCCCTATGACATTCTGATTTTCAATCAACTTCAGACTCTGTAATGAGAAGTTTATTTATATCAAGCGATGTATTTTAGTTGTATTCCACTCAAATCTGATCAATTTGAGCAGACTGACCAAAGGGGAAAGGCTAACGCAAGACGAGATACGTGGACCTAGGCGACTCGAATAGGAATTGGCGCTTTGACTATAAGGATTGTTGAGGGGATATTTAGGACCGCAAAAAGGCCGATCTAAGAACGATTAAGGATTACCATGCGAGCGTCGTGCGGTTGGAGCGCGGGTGATGCCGCTTAAGCAACGTACGATTTGCAAAATTATCCTAAATCGGACTGTGACGATCGAGACCCCAGGGACTAGCGATAAGCCCTCGCGATTACATGACAACCAAGGCCGCCATGAATTGACGAGCTCTAAACGTGACGAGAATCACGGAGTCGATACGCGTATAGTTTGCAGAAGCCGCCCGTCGGTTCGGAATAGGCTAGAATCACGTCTGGTAGAATGAACGATCAGAATTGAGTCCTGGAAAGTTTGAAAAAGGAAAATCAAGAATTTCAACGTCAATTGGATTGGCCGTCGCCCTATCGAAGAAGTCAGAAATGAGAAAAATGACGTTCCGAACATCGGAGGTAAAAAGACCAAAATGCCTCTCAAGCTTTGGACTTTGTCTTTATAATTGAAGGAAGGGAAAAATGGACATTTCTCCTCCCCCAAGCTGCTGCAAATTGAACAGCAATTGATGGCCATTGGATGCCCTTGAGAAGAACAATGGACAAGTGTCAAGCATCCAAGGGTAGTAGATCATTTCACCAATTAATGCCCACCGACCAATCACCTCAATTAATCTAAATTTTTTGGGATAATAAACAGCTCTCTCTCTCTCTCCTCAAACCCCCCATTCGGCCATTTTTGTTCCCCCAAAGACCAGACCAAGCTTCTTCCTCTTCTTCTTCTCCAGTTTCTGCTCCACCCGACCCCGCCGGACATCGCCGTTCGGTTCGCACGACCGCCACCTCTGACCGTCCCCTGCTGCCAGCCGACTACCCAGACGTAACCCCACGTCTTGCCGACGTCCACCAACTGGAATCAGGTCATTTGGAGCTCTGAGGAATTCGGGGCAAGCATTCTCCCACAGGTCGACGGAATCTGTTCCAGTTTGAGGTAGGTTCGGTTCTGAACCCTTTAGATAGCCGAAAACTTGGAATCTTTGCCTCAAATTTTGTGGAGATCAAGTAGACATATATATGGTACTGTGGTAAAAATTTGGGATTTATTTGATAAGATTTTGACCATGAAAAACCCTTGTACATTATGCCCAGAATCTGCCGGTATTCTGTATGTAAGTGCTCCGGCGACTTCCGACGACTTTCCGGCAACCGTGCGACTTGAAACTCACGGTGAGACTTCCAAACTCTTAGGTAGACATTATAAGAGGTAGAATGGTGTATATTTGATGGATTTGAGATAGATTAAGGCCGGTTGGACCCGACATGAACAGAACCAAATGGAACAGGTTCAATGCTAGGCCAAACCAGCTCTATGGAGGGCTGAATAGGCTGGGATTGTGTTGTAATTTGGTGTGTATGATGTGTTATGATGATGAGGAGTATCTAATGGATGATTTGGATGGATTAATGGAGGGATTGAACTTGAAATTTGGCAAAATCGATTGATTATCCTAGGTTGCGCGACGGATTGACCTTGGACTTGAGTTGGCCGAACCTTAGGAGGTGCAAAGAGGAGTAAATTGCGTTATTAAGCGGAGGTAAGGAATTTCCTAAACCGAGGCTAGGGGGATTGGACTCGATTGGGTAAGTCGAGGGCCGAACGAAACGATTTATGAGAAAATCCTCGCATGTAATAGCTTGATGTGCCCTTGGACATTATAGAATGATTTTTTGACCTAGCCTATATGTGAATGGTCTGAGTGCCTGAGTACTATTTGAATTGAATTGGATGCCACAAAATTTATTAAACATATTATCGTGCGCATTGGCCATTGGTTATGAAATTTAATTTTTAAAAATCGAGTTAATTGATATGATGTGGCATGAGACATGATTGTGACATTGCATGGCATGGCCCTGAGGCGTATGAGATGCGGGGCGGAGGTTGAGACCCTGATGGGACGAGGTCGCGGGGTGAATTATGAAAAGGTGGCACCCTGATGCGACGGAGTCGTTGGGTTGAGATAGCCACAGTCCTGATGCGATATAATCGCGGCACAGAATACAAGCTCATAGACTCTGCCTGAAAATTGAATCGGGCCCTGATGCGTTTACGCGGGCCGAGCCTGATTCGATCTAATCGCGGGCTAGAGAATGAGGCAGACAGAGGTTGATTGGTGTGGTGAAGTGACAGGCCGGGCATATACATGCAACTGTGTCTGACATGAGAATATAAATGCATGCCTGTCCTCTATGCATTATTGTTTATTGAATTATGACTGTCATGTCCGCGTGAGTTCATGAGTTGGATAGGTTGAGTGACTTGACTGCCTGAGTGGACGGTCAACCTGACCTAGGGTTAGGTTTTTCTTACTGAGATGTGTATCTCACCCCTTTTGGAGAAATTCTACTTTACAGATCCTAGGCAATAGCAATGTGGCCTATCAGATTCGGGGACCCGTAGGAGATGACGGCGTATTACGATGAGTTCCCCGATAGGGAGGGTAATACATACATAAGGAAATGTACAGTAGTTTGGGTAGATAAGGGCGAACCTGACTGGAAGCCTCATCGGTTTGAGGCTTGGTTTAGACAGGATGAGAATAGGAAGGTCGGGCCGCTGAAGCCCCATGAGGTTCCAGAGGGTGTCATACCTCCTTGGTGTCAGACGATAGAAGACCAGGAGTTTCCTGAGGGCTCAGTGGTTGGTTTGAGGAATGGCCCAGAGCGGACGCCGACAGCTGAGTTTCCCGTGCCTCTGCCAGAGGATGAGGTCATCGTGGTGGAGCCGTCCGAGAGAGATCCATCCGAGCTAGACCAGGAGGCGACCGTGGAGGGAGACCAGGCTGAGCAGTTGTAGGAAGCGACCATGGAAGACTCTGTGGAGGTTCCATCAGAGACTTTCTCCGAGTACGAGTCGTCAGAGGAGAGCGAGGACACTGGAGATTCCAGCAGTTCTTCCTAGGCGACTTCGGATGATGACCTGACTTTTTGACTGGCGACCTTATCCCCTTTGCCTAGTGGATTTTGTGGACTTCTTTTGACATGTTTACCCGTCGCCTTGGTGTATAGCGGTTTGTAGTAGATGTGACCAGTTGATGTTGATGTACGGCCTTTTGATGCTATCCAGTCCTGCTTAGTCTTGGGAGTTGTTGGGAAACGGTTCCGTGTGCTTAATGTAAATTATTTCATCTCTCGATCTTCCTTTATATATAAGTGGATCCTTGAGACCGCCGAGAGATTGTTGTGGTTTTGCTTGCAGGGATGATTGCGTGCTTGCAATGGGGCGCGGGGCGTGACATCCCCGCTTTTTTTGGTATCAGAGCAAGGTCAGCTCGATACGAAGTTGGTTAAGGATTGGAGTAATAAGGAGGACTAGGTAGGACAAGGATGGATAGCTAGACCTTAGGAAACTGGTCAGGGTGAGGCAGGAGATGCCTAGTTGTGACTTGACACCTATGGGTGGTTTTTTATCTTTGTAAGGTTTTGACAGGGCATAGAGGATTGAGTTCTCTGCTTAGGATTGAATGTCGTTTCTAGACCTTGACCGGCTTGATGCTTGAAAGTGGTTAGTTTTAGTGAATCACTGGAATGAATGGATTTGAGCAACGGCCATGAGCCATTGGTTGGGACATTTATGGAATTGATGTTGACGTGTGAAGTATTGTTGTTGTGTAATTGTTTTGTTAAGGAGTAGTTAGTAACCCTGGATTGGATGATTGAGTAACTTGCTAACCTGTTACTGAACTTGTTATGGACCAGGTTCGTTAGTAAGTGACAGAGATGAGTAACCCATCCAGAAGACCTGGAAGACCAAGAGGCGGCGCCTCTAGCTCGAGGCCGCCTGCAGCTAAAGATCCAAGGGTGTATGGTCTACTGAGGGCAATGGAAAGACTTAGGGACATCATAGAGAGGCAGGCCCAGGATCGAAACTCTACCATAGCCCAGGTAGTAGGAGCTGCCCTAGCAACTGTGAATACCAACGCTGGCAACGCTGGTGGAAGTGGAAGTCAGGGCGAGCCGAACCAGAGTAATGAAACGGTGAACCCTCAAGAGGAAATCATAGTGGCCAGGCAGATGGGCCAACTGGTGGAACTATTTATGAAGTGTAAGCCGACGCAGTTTGACGGGATTGGAGATCCCGAGCTAGCACCTAGATGGATAGAGAAGCTGGAAAAGGCTTTCGGGGTACTAAGATGTACTGATGAGGAGAAGGTGTTGCTAGCCGTATATCAATTAGAGGGTACGGCAAACGACTGGTGGGCTGCCACCAAGGATGGAGTCTTCACTGAAGGTACGGCCCTAAACTGGAACACTTTTAAGAGGGCGTTCAACGACAAGTACTTTTCAGAAACAGCCAGGGAAAGGAAACAGATCGAGTTCCTACAGCTGCGACAGAACCAACTATCGATAGATCAGTATGAAGCTGAGTTCTCGAGGCTTTCGAGGTATGCGACTCGATTAGTGGAGGATCCTTTGGAGAAGGCACGGAGATTCAGGGATGGGTTGAGGCCCGAACTCCGCAGCCAGATGATAGCCTTTAATTTGAGGACCTACAGGGAGATATACGAGCGAGGTCAGATGATTGAGCGAGACTTGAAGGAAAGAAACATCGCAACTGGATTGCGGTTCTTGTCATTTAGAGACCATCGTCAAACGGGCAAGAGATCGATGGCAGGTAATAGACGTTTCGTGCCGCTTGCAAGGAGGAATATCATGAAACCGCCAAACCCGGCAAACTGGAGCTGCAGGCTATGCGGCAGAAGGCATGGGAATGGACCATGCCCTATGAGGATTGGAGCCTGTTTCATGTGTGGTTAGCTGGGCCACCAAATGAGGACATGTCTAAACCAAACACCGGTCAGTCGACCTCAAGGACCGAGGCGGCAAGCAGGACCGTCGACTGCAGCACCTCGGATAGAACCGAACAGACCACCAGCTCAGGTAGAGTGTACGGTGTAGCGCGCAACGAGGCAGAAGATGCGCCTGGAGTGGTCACAGGTACGGTTTACTTGTGCAACCAGACCGCTTATGTATTATTTCACCCATCTGCACAGTTCGCTGAGTTAGTAGGCATGAGATTGGAACCATTAAGCATGGCATTGCATGTAGCCACCCCATTGAAGGATAATGTCTTGGTTTCACTAGGGTGTGCGGAATGTGAGATTATGATTGGAGGAAGTAGGGAAAGTATCGACCTAGCTGTATTGCCTATGTTTGATTTTGACGTGATTATAGGAATGGATTGGCTGAGTAGGCAAGGAGCGGTAGTAGACTGTGCAATAAAACGATTCAATTTTACCCGAAAGATCGCCCTAGTTATGAATTGGTAGGAAGCCGAGGAGGAGTCTGAATTCCCTTAGTTTCATCTTTGGAAGTAACTAAGTTGATATATGAAGGATGTCGGGCATACTTAGTAGCCGTGATGGATACGACTGTCGAGGAACCTAAGTTAGAAAACATTCATGTGGTACGGGAGTTTCCGGATGTGTTTCCCCAGGAATTGCCGGGATTGCCACCGGAGTGAGAAATAGAGTTTGTGATTGAATTAGCTCCTGGAACGGAGCCAATTTCGAAAGCACCGTACAGAATGTCCCTGTCAGAATTAAAGGAGTTAAAGGTGCAAATGCAAGAGTTGTTGGACAAAGGATTCATCCGACCAAGTGCTTCGCCATGGGGAGCACCGGTGCTGTTTGTAAAGAAGAAAGACGGATCCTTGTGACTATGCATTGATTACTGGCAACTGAATCAGGTGACAGTGAAGAATAAGTATCCGCTGCCAAGGATTGATGATCTTTTTGACCAATTACAAGGAGCAGCAGTGTTCTCGAAGATTGACTTGAGGATGGGGTATCACTAGCTAAGGATCAAGAAGGAAGACATATCGAAGACTGCGCTCAGGACGAGGCATGGACATTACGAGTTTACGGTAATGCCGTTCGCATTGACTAACGCCCCAGCCACATTTATGGATCTAATGCATCGAGTGTTCAAAGAGTTTCTAGACAGGTTCGTCATAGTTTTCATTGACGACATCTTAATCTACTCGAGGAGCGACGTAAAGCACGAAGAACATTTGAGAATCGTATTGAGGACCCTAAGGGAACATTCGCTGTATGCGAAGCTAAGTAAATGTGAATTTTGGCTAGACAGGCTAGCATTTATGGGTCATATTGTGTCTGGTGAAGGGATTGCAGTGGACCCTGCAAAGATAGAGGCTGTAACCAATTGGCCGAGGCCTACTACGGTCACGGAGGTCAGAAGCTTCTTGGGACTAGCAGGATATTATAGGCGATTCGTGGAAATGTTCTCATGCATAGCCGTCCCACTGACGCGATTGACGAAGAAGGAAACGAAGTTCGAATGGACTGATAGGTGTGAACAGAGTTTCCAAGAGCTTAAATATAGATTGACGACCGCGCCAGTACTGACCATTCCGTCAGGACTGGGAGGATATGAGATCTACAGCGACGCTTCGCTGAAAGGATTGTGTTGTGTATTGATGCAACACGGCCGGGTAGTAGCTTACGCATCCAGGCAGTTGAGGCCGCACGAAATGAATTACCCAACCCATGACTTGGAGTTAGCGGTGATTGTGTTTGCTTTGAAGATTTGGAGGCATTACCTTTGTGGCGAGAAGTTTCAGATATATACAGACCACCAGAGTTTGAAGTATTTGTTTTCCCAAAAAGAGTTGAACCTAAGGCAGCGCAGGTGATGGAGCTGTTGAAAGATTATGATTGTGAGATATTATATCATCCTGGGAAAGCAAACAGAGTGGCAGATGCATTAAGTCGAAAGTCGAGTATTGCATGCCTGCTGGTGAGAAGTTGGTCGACGATAGAGGATATGAGAGATTCTGAATTTAGATTGGAGGTTAATCAGCAATCCAGTTTGATAGCGACTTTGAGGGTGGAACCTGAGGTCCAAGAAGGGAGTAAGGCATTACAGTCTACAGATCCAGAGATTCGAAAAGTTATCGAAATGGAAGCGACGAAGAGGAAGCCAGAGTTTCAGGTGTCTGAGGATGGGCTTTTGAGATTACGAGGGCGATTATGTGTACCAAAGGATGAAGGGCTCCGAGAAAGAATCTTGTTAGAGGCTCATAGGAGCAATTACAGTGTCCACACTGGAAGTACAAAGATGTGCCAGAACTTAAGACAACATTATTGGTGGAACGGAATGAAGGTAGACATGGCAAGATATGTGGCTTAGTGTTTGACTTGCCAGCAAGTGAAAGCACAGCATTGTAAGCCTGGAGGATTGTTGCAGCAGCTGGAGATTCTGGAATGGAAGTGGGAAAACATAACTATGGATTTTGTGATGGGACTTCCGAGGAGCCAAAGAGGTCACGACTTAATCTGGGTAGTCGTGGATCGATTGACCAAGTCCGCCCATTTCATCCTTGTACGAAAGGACTTCGCCATGGATAAGTACGCAGAACTGTACATGAGACACATAGTCAGATTACACGGAGTGCCAGTGACGATCACCTCAGATAGGGATCCGAAGTTCACGGCAAATTTTTGGAAGAGTTTGCAAGGAGCAATGGGGACGCAACTACAGTTCAGTACAGCGTACCACCCACAGACTGATGGACAGTCAGAAAGGACCATCCAGACGCTCAAGGACATTTTGAGAGCGTGTGTCATAGATTTCAAAGGCGGATGGGAAGAGCAATTACACCTGGTAGAGTTTGCGTACAATAACAGCTACCAGCAGAGTATACAGATGGCACCGTTTGAGGCACTCTATGGCAGAGCATGTAGGACACCAATATGCTGGGATGAAATAGGAGAAAGGAGTATCACAGGCCCTGAGTTAGTAGAGCAATCGGTGGAAGCAGTGAAAATCATTCGGGACAGGCTGAGGACAGCGCAGAGTCGCTAGAAGAGCTATGCAGACAAGCGACGCAAGCCTTTGGAGTTTCAAGTGGGCGATCATGTCTTCCTCAAGGTGTCACCAATGAGAGGACTCTCGCGATTCGGAAGGAAAGGGAAGCTGAGCCCAAGATACGTAGGCCCTTTCGAGATTTTGGAGAGAATTGGGACCCTGGCCTACCGGCTTGTGTTACCGCCAAGTCTATCCCAGGTACATAATGTATTCCATGTGTTGATGCTAAGAAAGTATGAGCCTGACCCGACACATGTGCTGGACTATGAAACCATAGAGGTGGACGACAGAGTATCCTATATAGAGAAGCCGATAAGGATCGAGGATCGGAAGGAGCAGATCCTCAGGAATAAGAAGATTCCGCTGGTCAAAGTAATATGGGAGCACCACGGAACGGAAGGAGCCACGTGGGAGAATGAAGAGACGATGAGGCGACAGCACCCCTATTTATTTGAATAGTCAAGCGTAATGCAAATTTCGAGGGCGAAATTTTTGTAAGGGGGAAGAGTTGTGCTGGACTATGAAACCATAGAGGTGGACGACAGAGTATCCTATATAGAGAAGCCGATAAGGATCGAGGATCGGAAGGAGCAGATCCTCAAGAATAAGAAGATTCCGCTGGTCAAAGTAATATGAGAGCACCACGGAACGGAAGGAGCCACGTGGGACAATGAAGAGACGATGAGGCGACAACACCCCTATTTATTTGAATAGTCGAGTGTAATGCAAATTTCGAGGGCGAAATTTTTGTAAGGGGGAAAAGTTGTGACATTCTGATTTTCAATCAACTTCAGACTCTGTAATGAGAAGTTTATTTATATCAACCGATGTATTTCAGTTGTATTCCACTCAAATTTGATCAATTTGAGCAGACTGACCAAAGGGGAAAGGCTAACGCAAGACGAGATACGTGGACCTAGACGACTCAAATAGGAAATGACGCTTTGACCATAAGGATTGTCGAGGGGATATTTAGGACGGCAAAAAGGCTGATCTAAGAACGATTAAGGATTACCATGCGGGCATCGTGCGGTTGGAGCGCGGGTGATGCCGCTTAACCAACGTACGATTTGAAAAATTATCCTAAATCGGATTGTGACGATCGAGACCACAGGGACTAGCGATAAACCCTTACGATTACAAGACAACCAAGGCCGCCATGAATTGACGAGCTCTAAACGTGACGAGAATCACGAGGTCGATACGCGTATAGTCTGCAGAAGCCGCCCGTCGGTTCGGAATAGGCTGGAATCACGTCTGGTAGAAGGAACGATCCGAATTGAGTCCTGAAAAGTTTGAAAAAGGAAAATCAAGAATTCCAACGTCAATTGGATTGGCTGTCGCCCTATCGAAGAAGTCAGAAACGAGAAAAACGACGTTCCGAACATCGGAGGTAAAAAGACCAAAATGCCCCTCAAGCTTAGGACTTTGTCTTTATAATTGAAGGAAGGAAAAAATGGACATTTCTCCTCCCCCAAGCTGCTGCAAATTGAACAGCAATTGATGGCCATGGGATGCCCTTGAGAAGAACAATGGGCAAGTATCAAGCATCCAAGGGTAGTAGATCATTTCACCAATTAATGCCCACCTACCAATCACCTCAATTAATTTAAATTTTTGGGATAATAAACAGCTCTCTCTCTCCTCAAACCCCCCATTCGATCATTTTTGTTCCTCCAAAGACCAGACCAAGCTTCTTCTTCTTCTTCTTCTCCAGTTTCTGCTCCACCCGACCCCGCCGGATGCCGCCGTTCGGTCCGTACGACCGCCACCTCCGACCATCCCCTGCTGCCAGCCAACTGCCCAGACGTAGCCCCACGTCTTGCCGACATCCTCGAACTGGAATCAGGTCATTTGGTGCTCTGAGGAATTCGAGGAAAGCATTCTCCCACAGGTCGACGGAATCTGTTCCAGTTTGAGGTAGGTTCGGTTCTGAACCCTTTAGACAGTCGAAAACTTGGAATCTTTGCCTCAAATTTTGTGGAGATGAATTAGACATATATATGGTTCTGTGGTAAAAATTTGGGATTTATTTGATAATATTTTTACCATGAACAACCCTTGTACATTATGCCCAGAATCTGCCGGTATTCTGTGTGTGAGTGCTCCGGCGACTTCCGACGACTTTCTGGCAACCGCGCTACTTGAAACTCACGGTGGGACTTCCAAACTCTTAGGTAGACATTATAAGAGGTAGAATGGTGTATATTTGATGGATTTAAGATAGATTAAGGCCGGTTGGACCTGGCATGAACAGAACCAAATGGAACCAGTTCAATACTGGGCCAAACCAGCTCTGTGGAGGGCTGAATAGGCTGGGATTGTGTTGTAATTTGGTGTGTATGATGTGTTGTGATGATGAGGAGTATCTAATGGATGATTTGGATGGATGAATGGAGGGATTGAACTTGCAATTTGACAAAATCGATTGATTATCCTAGGTTGCGCGATGGATTGACCTTGGACTTGAGTTGGCGGAACCTTAGGAGGTGCAAGGAGGAGTAATTTGCGTTATTAAGCAGAGGTAAGAAATCTTCTAAACCGAGGCTAGGGGGATTAGACTCGATTGGGTAAGTCGAGGGCCGAACGGAACGATTTACGAGAAAATCCTCGCATGTAATAGCTTGATGCACCCTTAGACATTATAGAATGATTGTTTGACCTAGCCTATGTGTGAATGGTCTGAGTGCCTAAGTACTATTTGAATTGAATTGCATGCCACGAAATTTATTAAACATATTATCGTGCGCATTGGCCATTGGTTATGAAATTTGATTTTTAAAAATCAAGTTAATTGATATGCTGTGGCATGAGACATGATTGTGACATAGCATGGCATGGCCCTGAGGCGTTTGAGACGCAGGGCGGAGGTTGAGACCCTGATGGGACGAGGTCGCGGGGCGGATTATGAAAAGGTGGCGCCCTGATGCGACGGAGTCGCGGGGTTGAGATAGCCACAGTCCTGATGCGATATAATCGCGGGACAGAATACGAGTTCATAGACTCTGCCTGGAAATTGAACCGGGGCCTGATGTTTTTACGTGGGCCGAGCCTGATGCGATCTAATCGCGGGCTAGAGAATGAGGCAGACAGAGGTTGATTGGTGTGGTGAAGTGACAAGCCGAGCATATACGTGCAACTGTGTGTGACATGAGAATATAATTGCATGTCTGTCCTTTATGCATTATTGTTTATTGAATTATGACTGTCATGTCCGCGTGAGTTCATGAGTTGGATAGGTTGAGTGACTTGACTGCCTGAGTGGACGGTCAACCTGACCTAGGGTTAGGTTTTTCTTACTGAGATGTGTATCTCACCCCTTTTGGGGAAATTCTACTTTACAGATCCTAGGCAATAGCAATATGGCCTATCAAATTCGAGGACCCGCAGGAGATGACGGCGTATTACGATGAGTTCCCCGATAGGCAGGGTAATATATACATAAGGAAATGTACAGTAGTTTGGGTAGATGAGGGCGAACCTGACTGGAAGCCTCATCGGTTTGAGGCTTGGTTTATACAGGACGGGGATAGGAAGGTCGGGTTGCTGAAGCCCCATGAGGTTCCAGAAGGTGTCATACCTCCTTGGTGTCAGACGATAGCAGACCAGGAGTTTCCCGAGGGCTCAGTGATTGGTTCGAGGAACGGCCCGAAGCGGATGCCGACAGCTGAGTTTCCCGTGCCACCGCCAGAGGATGAGGTCATCGTGGTGGAGCCGTCCGAGAGAGATCCGTCCGAGCTGGACTAGGAGGCGACCGTGGAGGGAGACCGGGCTGAGCAGTCGTAGGAAGCGACCATGAAAGACTCTGTGGAGGTTCCATCAGAGACTTTCTCTGAGTACGAGCCGTCAGAGGAGAGCGAGGACACCGGAGATTCCAGCAGTTCTTCCTAGGCGACTTCGGATGATGACCTGACTTTTTGACTGGTGACCCGATCCCCTTTCCCTAGTGGATTTTATGGACATCTTTTGACATGTTTACCCGTCGCCTTGGTGTATAGCGGTCTGTAGTAGACGTGACCAGTTGAAGTTGATGTACGACTTTATGATGTTATCCGGTCCTGCTTAGTCTTGGGACACATATATAGATATATTGTACGGGGAGTTGCTGGGAAACGCTTCCGTGTGCTTAATGTAAATTATTTCTTCTCTCGATCTTCCTTTATACATAAGTGGATCCTTGGGACCGCCGAGAGATTATTGTTGTTTTGCTTGCAGGGATGATTGCGTGCTCGCGATGAGGCGCGGGGCGTGACATTGCCAGTCAAAAAGTCAGGTCATCATCCGGAGTCGCCTTGGAAGAATTGTTGGAATCTCCGGTGTCCTCGCTCTCCTCTGACGGTTCGTACTCGGAGAAAGTCTCTAACGGAACCTCCACAGAGTCTTCCATGGTCGCTTCCTGCGACTGCTCAACCCGGTCTCCCTCCACGGTTGCCTCCTAGTCCAGCTCGGATGGATCTCTCTCGGACGGCTCCACCACGATGACCTCATCCTCTAGCGGTGGCACGGGAAACTCAGCTGTCGGCGTCCGCTCCGAGCCGTTCCTCGAACCAACCACTGAGCCCTCGGGAAACTCCTAGTCTGCTATCGTCTGACACAAAGGAGGTATGACACCCTCTGGAACCTCATGGGACTTCAGCGGCCCGACCTTCTTATCCCCGTCCTGTCTAAACCAAGCCTCGAACCGATGAGGCTTCCAGTCAGGTTCGCCCTCAAATATCCAAACTACTGTACATTTCCTTATGTATATATTACCCTGCCTATCGGGGAACTCATCGTAATACGCCGTCATCTCCTGCGGGTCCCCTAATCTGATAGGCCACATTGCTATTGCCTAGGATCTGTAAAGTAGAATTTCCCCAAAAGGGTTGAGATACACATCTCAGTAAGAAAAACCTAACCCTAGGTCAGGTTGACCATCCACTTAGGCAGTCAAGTCACTCAACCTATCCAACTCATGAACTCACGCGGACATGACAGTCATAATTCAATAAACAATAACGCATAGAGGACAGACATACATTTATATTCTCATGTCACACACAGTTGCACGTATATGCTCGGCCTGTCACTTCACCACACCCATCAACCTCTATCTGCCTCATTCTCTAGCCCGCGATTAGATCGCATCAGGCTCGGCCCGCGTAAACGCATCAGGGTCCGGTTCAATTTCCAGGCAGAGTCTATGAGCTCGTATTCTATCCCGCGAATATATCGCATCAGGACTGTGGCTATCTCAATCCCGCGACTCCGTCGCATCAGGGGGCTACCTTTTCATAATCCACCCCGCGACCTCGTCGCATCAGGGTCTCAACCTTCGCCCCGCGTCTCATACGCCTCAGGGCCATGCCATGCAATGTCACAATTATGTCTCATGCCACATCATCTCAATTAACTTGATTTTTAAAAAATCAAATTTCATAACCAATAGCCAATGCGCATGATAATATGTTTAATAAATTTCGTGGCATGCAATTCAATTTAAATAGTACTCAGGCACTCAGACCATTCACACATATGCTAGGTCAAACAATCATTCTATAATTTCCAAGGGCGCATCAAGCTATTACGTGCGAGGATTTTCTCACAAATCGTT
The DNA here is from genome assembly GCA_028455895.1 of Rhodomyrtus tomentosa. NCBI lineage: Eukaryota > Viridiplantae > Streptophyta > Magnoliopsida > Myrtales > Myrtaceae > Rhodomyrtus > Rhodomyrtus tomentosa. The sequence goes on along the minus strand of JAPCWY010000008.1, from coordinate 24,165,873 downwards.
CTGTTCGGCCCTCGACTTACCCAATCGAGTCCAATCCCCTTAGCCTCGGTTTAGAAAATTCCTTACCTCCGCTTAATAACGCAAATTACTCCTCCTAAGGTTCCGCCAACTCAAGTCCAAGGTCAATCCGTCGCGCAACCTAGGATAATCAATCGACTTTGTCAAATTTCAAGTTCAATCCCTCCATTCATCCATCCAAATCATCCATTAGATACTCCTCATCATCACAACACATCATACACACCAAATTACAACACAATCCCAGCCTATTCAGCCCTCCACAGAACTGGTTTGGCCCAGCATTGAACCGGTTCCATTCGGTTCTGTTCATGCCGGGTCCAACCGGCCTTAATCTATCTCAAATCCATCAAATATACACCATTCTACCTCTTATAATGTCTACCTAAGAGTTTGGAAGTCTCACTGTGAGTTTCAAGTCGCGCGATTGCCGGAAAGTCGTCGGAAGTCGCCGGAGCACTCACACATAGAATACCGGCAGATTCTGGGCATAATTTACAAGGGTTGTTCATGGTCAAAAACTTATCAAATAAATCCAAAATTTTTACCACAGAACGATCTTTATGTCTACTTGATCTCCACAAATTTTGAGCCAAAGATTCCAAGTTTTCTGCTGTCTAAAGGGTTCAGAACCGAACCTACCTCAAACTAGAACAGATTCCGTCGACCTGAGGGAGAATGCTTACCCCGAATTTCTCAGAGCTCCAAATGACCTGATTCCAGTTGGAGTACGTCGGAAAGACGTGGGGCTACGTTTGGGAAGTCAACCAACAGCAGAGGACGGTCAGAGATGGCATTCGTATGGACCGAACGGCGGCGTCCGACGGGGTCGGGTGGAGCAGAAACTAGAGAAGAAAAAGAAGAAGAAGAAGAAGCTTGGTCTGGTCTTTGGGGGAACAAAAATGGCCGAATGGGGGGTTTGAGGAGAGAGAGAGAGAGCTGTTTATTATCCCAAAAAAATTTAAATTAATTGAGGTGATTGGTAGGTGGGCATTAATTGGTGAAATGATCTACTACCCCTAGATGCTTGACACTTGTCCATTGTTCTTCTCAAGGGCATCCAATGGCCATCAATTGCTCTTCAATTTGCAGCAGCTTGGGGGAGGAGAAATGTCCGTTTTTCCCTTTCTTCAATTATAAAGACAAAGTCCTAAGCTTGAGGGGCATTTTGGTCTTTTTACCTCCAATGTTCGGAACGTCGTTTTTCTCGTTTTTGACTTCTTCGATAGGGCGACAGCCAATCCAATTGACGTTGGAATTCTTGATTTTCCTTTTTCACACTTTTCAGGACTCAATTCTGATCGTTCCTTCTACCAGACGTGATTCCAGCCTATTCCGAATCGAAGGGCGGCTTCCGCAGACTATACGCGTATCGACCCCGTGATTCTCGTCACGTTTAGAGATCGTCAATTCATGGCAGCCTTGGTTGTCATGTAATCACGAGGGCTTATCGCTAGTCCCTATGGTTTCGATCATCACAGTCCGATTTAGGATAATTTTACAAATCATACGTTGGTTAAGCGACATCACCCGCGCTCCAACCGCACGACGCTTGCGTGGTAATCCTTAATCGTTCTTAGATTGGCCTTTTTGCAGTCCTAAATATCCCCTCGACAATCCTTATGGTCAAAGCGCCATTTCCTATTCGAGTCGCCTAGGTCCACGTATCTCGTCTTGCGGTAGCCTTTCCCCTTTGGTCAGTCTGCTCAAATTGATCAGATTTGAGTGGAATACAACTAAAATACATCGCTTGATATAAATAAACTTCTCATTACAGAGTCTGAAGTTGATTGAAAATCAGAATGTCACAACTCTTCCCCCCTTACAAAAATTTCGTCCTCGAAATTTTCATTACACTCGACTATTCAAATAAATGGGGTGTTGTCGCCTCATCAACTCTTCATTCTCCCACGTGGCTCCTTCCATTCCGTGGTGCTCCCATATTACTTTGACCAGCGGAATCTTCTTATTCCTGAGGATCTGCTCCTTCCGGTCCTCGATCCTTATCGGCTTCTCTATATAGGATACTCTGTTGTCCACCTCTATGGTTTCATAGTCCAGCACATGTGTTAGGTCAGGCTTATACTTTCTTAGCATCGACACATGGAATACATTATGTACCTGGGATAGACTTGGCGGTAACGCAAGCCGGTAGGCCAGGGTCCCAATTCTCTCCAAAATCTCGAAAGAGCCTACGTATCTTGGGCTCAGCTTCCCTTTCCTTCCGAATCGCGAGAGTCCTCTCATTGGTAACACCTTAAGAAAGACATGATCGCCCACTTGAAACTCTAAAGGCTTGCGCCACTTGTCTGCATATCTCTTCTGGCGACTCTGCGCCGTCCTCAGCCTGTCCCGAATGATTTTCACTGCTTCCACCGATTGCTCTACTAACTCGGGGCCTGTGATACTCCTTTCTCCTATTTCATCCCAGCATATTGGTGTCCTACATGCTCTGCCAAAGAGTGCCTCAAACGGTGCCATCTGTATACTCTGTTGGTAGCTGTTATTGTACACAAACTCTACCAGGTGTAACTGCTCTTCCCGTCCGCTTTTGAAATCTATGACACACGCTCTCAACATGTCCTCGAGCGTCTGGATGGTCCTTTCTAACTGTCCATCAGTCTGTAGGTGGTACGCCGTACTGAATTGTAGTCGCGTCCCCATTGCTCCTTGCAAACTCTTCCAAAAATTTACCGTAAACTTCGGATCCCCATCTGAGGTGATCGTCATTGGCACTCCGTGTAATGTAACTATGTGCCTCATGTACAGTTCTGCGTACTTATCCATGGCGAAGTCCTTTCATACAGGGATGAAATGGGCGGACTTGGTCAATCAATCCACGACTACGTAGATTGAGTCGTGACCTCTTTGGCTCCTCGGAAGTCCCATCACAAAATCCATAGTTATGTGTTCCTACTTTCATTCCAGAATCTCCAGCGACTGCAACAATCCTCCAGGCTTACAATGTTGCGCTTTCACTTGCTGGCAAGTCAAACACTTAGCCACATATCTTGCCACGTCTACCTTCATTCCGTTCCACCAATAATGTTGTCTTAAGTTTTGGTACATCTTTGTACTTCTAGGGTGGACACTGTAATTGCTCCTATGAGCCTCTGACAAGATTCTTTCTCGGAGCCCTTCATCCTTTGGTACACATAATCGCCCTCGAAACCTCAAAAGTCCATCCTCAGACACCTGAAACTTTGGCTTCCTCTTCGTCGCTTCCATTTCGATAACTTTCTGAATCTCTGGGTCCGTAGACTGTAATGCCTTAATCCCTTCTTGGACCTCAGGTTCCACCCTCAAAGTCACTATCAAACTTGATAGCTGATTAACCTCCAATCTAAATTCAGAATCTCTCAGATCCTCTATCGTCGACCAACTTCTCACCAGCAGGCATGCAATACTCGACTTTCGACTTAATGCATCTACCACTCTGTTTGCTTTCCCAGGATGATATAATATCTCACAATCATAATCTTTCAACAGCTCCATCCACCTGCGCTGCCTTAGGTTAAACTCTTTCTGGGAAAACAAATACTTCAAACTCTGGTAGTTTGTATATATCTGAAACTTCTCGCCACAAAGGTAATGCCTCCAAATCTTCAAAGCAAACACAATCGCCGCTAGCTCCAAGTCGTGGGTCGGGTAATTCATTTCGTGCGGCCTCATCTGCCTGGATGCGTAAGCTACTATCCGGCCGTGTTGCATCAATACACAACCCAATCCTTTCAGCGAAGCGTCGCTGTAGATCTCATATCCTCCCGATCCCGACGGAATGGTCAGTACGGGCGTGATCGTCAATCTATGTTTAAGCTCTTGCAAACTCTGTTCACACCTATCAGTCCATTTGAACTTCGTTTCCTTCTTCGTCAACCGCGTCAGTGGGACGGCTATGGATGAGAACTTTTCCACGAATCGCCTATAATATCCTGCTAGTCCCAAGATGCTTCTGACCTCCGTGACCGTAGTAGGCCTCGGCCTATTGGTTACAGCCTCTATCTTTGCAGGGTCCACTGCAATCCCTTCACCAGACACAATATGACCCAGAAATGCTACCCTGTCTAGCCAAAATTCACATTTACTTAGCTTCGCATACAGCGAACGTTCCCTCAGGGTCCTCAATACGATTCTCAAATGTTCTTCGTGCTTTACGTCGCTCCTCGAGTAGATTAAGATGTCGTCAATGAAAACTATGACGAACCTGTCCAGAAACTCTTTGAACACTCGATGCATTAGATCCATAAATGTGGCTGGGGCGTTAGTCAATCCGAACGGCATTACCGTAAACTCGTAATGTCCATACCTCGTCCTGAATGCAGTCTTCGGTATGTCTTCCTTCTTGATCCTTAGCTGGTGATACCCCGTCCTCAAGTCAATCTTTGAGAACACTGCTGCTCCTTGTAATTGGTCAAAAAGATCATCAATCCTTGGCAGCGGATACTTGTTCTTCACTGTCACCTGATTCAGTTGCCGTTAATCAATGCATAGTTGCAAGGATCCGTATTTCTTCTTTACGAACAGCACCGGTGCTCCCCACGACGAAGCACTTGGTCGGATGAATCCTTTGTCCAACAACTCTTGCATTTGCACCTCTAACTCCTTTAATTCCGACAGGGACATTCTGTACGGTGCTTTCGAAATTTGCTCCATTCCAGGAGCTAATTCAATCGCAAACTCTATTTCCCGCTCCAGTGGCAATCCCGGCAATTCCTGGGGAAACACATCCGAAAACTCCCGTACCACAGGAATGTTTTCTAACTTAGGTTCCTCGACAGTCGTATCCATCACGGCTACTAAGTATGCCCGACGTCCTTCAGATATCAACTTAGTTACTTCCAAAGATGAAACCAAGGGAATTGAGACTCCTCCTCGGCTTCCTACCAATCCATAACTAGGGCGATCTTTCGGGTAAAATCGAATCATTTTATTGCCACAGTCTACTACCGCTCCTTGCCTACTCAGCCAATCCACTCCTATAATCACGTCAAAATCAAACATAGGCAATATAGCTAGGTCGATACTCTCCCTACTTCCTCCAACCATAATCTCACAATTTGCAAACCCTAGTGAAACCAAGACATTATCCTTCAATGGGGTGGCTACATGCAATGCCATGCTTAATGGTTCCAATCTCATGCCTACTAACTCAGCGAACTATGCAGATACAAAAGAATGCGTGGCACCCGGGTCAAATAATGCATAAGCGGTCTGGTTGCACAAGTAAACCGTACCTGTGACCACTCCAGGTGCATCTTCTGCCTCCTTGCACGCTACAGCGTACACTCTACCCTGAGCTGGTGGTCTGTTCGATTTTATCCGAGGTGTTGCAGTCGACGGTCCTGCTTGCGGCCTCCGTCCTTGTGGTCGACTGACCGGTGCTTGGTTTGGACATGTCCTCATTTGGTGGTCCAGCTGACCACACTTGAAACAGGCTCCAGTCTTCATAGGGCATGGTCCATTCCCATGCCTTCTGCCACATAGCCTGTAGCTCCAGTTCGCCGGGTTTGGCGGTTTCACGATATTCCTCCTTGGAGGCGGCACGAAACGTCTGTTACCTGCCATCGGTCTCTTGCCCGTTTGACGATGGTCTCTAAATGACAGGAACCACGATCCAGTTGCGATGTTTCTTTCCCTCAAGTCTCGCTCAATCATCTGACCTCGCTCGTATATCTCCCTGTAGGTCCTCAAATTCAAGGCTATCATCTGGCTGCGGAGTTCGGGCCTCAACCCATCCCTGAATCTCTGTGCCTTCTCCAAAGGATCCTCCACTGATCGAGGCGCATACCTCGAAAGTCTCGAGAACTCAGCTTTATACTGATCTATCGATAGTTGGTTCTGTCGCAACTGCAGGAAATCGATTTGTTTCCTTTCCCTAGCTGTTTCGGAAAAGTACTTGTCATCGAACGCCCTCCTAAAAGTGTTCCAGTTTAGGGCCGTACCTTCAGGGAAGACTCCATCCTTGGTGGCAGCCCACCAGTTGTTTGTCGTACCCTCTAGCTGATATACGGCTAGCAACGCCATCTCTTCATCAGCACATCTTAGTATCCCGAAAGCCTTTTCCAGCTTCTCTATCCATCTAGGTGCTAGCTTGGGATCTCCAATCCCGTCAAACTGCGTCGGTTTTAACTTCACAAATTGTTCCACCAGTTGGCCCATCTGCCTGGCCACTATGATTTCCTCATGAGGGTTCACCGTTTCATTGCTCTGGTTCGGCTTGCCTTGACTTCCACTTCCACCAGCGTTGCCAGTGTTGGTATTCACAGCTGTTAGGGCAGCTCCCACTGCCTGGGCTATGGCAGAGTCCCGATCCTGGGCTTGCCTCTCTATGATGTCCCTAAGTCCTTCCATTGCCCTCAGTAGACCATCCACCCTTGGATCTTCAGCTGCGGGCGGCCTCGAGCTAGAGGCTCTGCCTCTTGGTCTTCCAGGTCTTCTGGATGGGTTACTCATCTCTGTCACTTACTATGAACCTGGTCCATAACAAGTTCAGTAACAGGTTAGCAACTTACTCAATCATCTAATCCAGGGTTACTAACTACTCCTTAACAAAATAATTACACAACAACAGTACTTCACACGTCAACATCAATTCCGGAAATGTCCCAACCAATGGCTCATGGCCGTTGCTCAAATCCAATCATTCCAGTGATTCACTAAAACTAACCACTTTCAAGCATCAAGCCGGTCAAGGTCTAGAAACGACCTTCAATCCTAAGCAAAGAACTCAATCCTCTATGCCCTGTCAAAACCTTACCAAGATAAAAAAACCCATCCATAGGTGTCAAGTCACAGCTAGGCATCTCCTGCCTCACCCTGACCAATTTCCTAAGGTCTAGTTATCCGCCCTTGTCCTACCTAGTCCTCCTTATTACTCAATCCTTAACCAACTTCGTATCGAGCTGACCTTGCTCTGATACCAAAATAAGCGGGGATGTCACGCCCCGCGCCCCATCGCGAGCACGCAATCATCCCTGCAAGCAAAACCACAACAATCTCTCGGCGGTCCCAAGGATCCACTTATATATAAAGGAAGATCGAGAGATGAAATATTTTACATTAAGCGCACGGAAGCGTTTCCCAACAACTCCCCGTACCACATAAATATATATATCCCAAGACTAAGCAGGACTGGATAGCATCAAAAGGTCGTACATCAACATCAACTGGTCACATATACTACAGACCGCTATACACCAAGGCGACGGGTAAACATGTCAAAAGATGTCCACAAAATCCACTTGGGAAAGGGGATCAAGACGCCAGTCAAAAAGTCAGGTCATCATCCGAAGTAGCCTAGGAAGAACTGCTGGAATCTCCAGTGTCCTCGCTCTCCTCTAACGGCTCGTACTCGGAGAAAGTCTCCGATGGAACCTCCACAGAGTCTTCCATGGTCGCTTCCTGGTCCAGCTCGGATGGATCTCTTTCGGACAGCTCCACCACGATGACCTCATCCTCTGGCTGTGGCACGGGAAACTCAGCTGTCGGCGTCCGCTCCTGGCCGTTCCTCGAACCAACCACTGAGCCCTCGGGAAACTCCTGGTCTGCTATCGTTTGACACCAAGGAGGTATGACACCCTCTGGAACCTCATGGGGCTTCAGCGGCCCGACCTTCCTATCCCCGTCCTATCTAAACCAAGCCTCGAACCAATGAGGCTTCCAGTCAAGTTCGCCCACATCTACCCAAACTACTATACATTTCCATATGTATATATTACCCTGCCTATCGGGGAACTCATCGTAATACGCCGTCATGTCCTGCGGGTCCCCGAATCTGATAGGCCACATTGCTATTGCCTAGGATCTGTAAAGTAGAATTTCCCTAAAAGGGGTGAGATACACATCTCAGTAAGAAAAACCTAACCCTAGGTCAGGTTGACCGTCCACTCAGGCAGTGAAGTCACTCAACCTATCCAACTCATGAACTCCCGCGGACATGACAATCATAATTCAATAAACAATAATGCATAGAGGACAGGCATGCATTTATATTCTCATGTCACACACAGTTGCACGTATATGCTCGACCCGTCACTTCACCACACCCATCAACCTCTATCTGCCTCATTCAGTAGCCCGCGATTAGATCGCACCAGGCTCGACCCACGTAAACGCATCAGGCCCCGGTTCAATTTCCAGGCAGAGTCTATGAGCTCGTATTCTGTCCCGTGATTATATCGCATCAGGACTGCAGCTATCTCAACCCCGCGACTCTGTCTCATCAGGGCGCCACCTTTTCATAATTCACCCCACGACCTCGTCGCATCAGGGTCTCAACCTCCGCCCCGCGTCTCATATGCCTCAGGGCCATGCCATGCAATGTCACAATTATGTCTCATGCCACATCATCTCAATTAAATTGATTTTAAAAAAATCAAATTTCATAACCAATGGCCAATACGCATGATAATATGTTTAATTAATTTCGTGGCATGCAATTCAATTCAAATAGTACTCAGGCACTCAGACCATTCACACATAGGCTAGGTCAAACAATCATTCTATAATGTCCAAGGGCGCATCAAGCTATTACATGCGAGGATTTTCTCATAAATCGTTCCGTTCGGGCCTCGACTTACCCTATCGAGTCCAATCCCCTTAGCCTTGGTTTAGAAAATTCCTTACCTCCGCTTAATAACGCAAATTACTCCTCCTTGCACCTCCTAAGGTTCCGCCAACTCAAGTCCAAGGTCAATCCGTCGCGCAACCGAGGATAATCAATCGACTTTGTCAAATTTCAAGTTCAATCCCTCCATTCATCCATCCAAATCATCCATTAGATACTCCTCATCATCACAACACATCATACACACCAAATTACAACACAATCCCAGCCTATTCATCCCTCCACAGAACTGGTTTGGCCCAGCATTGAACCGGTTCCATTCGGTTCTGTTCATGCCGGGTCCAACCGGCCTTAATCTATCTCAAATCCATCAAATATACACCATTCTGCCTCTTATAATGTCTACCTAAGAGTTTGGAAGTCGCACCATGAGTTTCAAGTCGCGCGGTTGCCGAAAAGTTATCGAAAGTCGCCGGAGCACTCACACACAGAATACCGGCAGATTCTGGGCATAATGTACAAGGGTTGTTCATGGTCAAAAACTTATCAAATAAATCCAAAATCCACAGAACTAGTTTGGCCTAGCATTGAACCGGTTCCATTCGGTTCTGTTCATGCCGGGTCCAACCGGCCTTAATCTATCTCAAATCCATTAAATATACACCATTCTACCTCTTATAATGTCTACCTAAGAGTTTGGAAGTCGCACCTTGAGTTTCAAGTCGCGCGGTTGCCGAAAAGTTGTCGGAAGTCGCCGGAGCACTCACACACAGAATACCGGCAGATTCTGGGCATAATGTACAAGGGTTGTTCATGGTCAAAAACTTATCAAATAAATCCAAAATTTTTACCACAGAAACATCTATATGTATACTTGATCTCCACAAAATTTAAGCCAAATATTCCAAGTTTTTGGCTGTCTAGAGGGTTCAGAACCGAACCTACCTCAAACTGGAACATATTCCGTCGACCTGTGGGAGAATGCTTGCCCCGAATTCCTCAGAGCTCCAAATGACCTGATTCTAGTTGGAGGACGTCGAAAAAATGTGGGGCTGCATCTGGATAGTAGGCTGCCAGTAGGAGACGGCCAGAGGTAGCGGTCGTACGGACCGAACGACGGCGTCCGGCGGGGTCGGGTGGAGCAGAAACTGGAGAAGAAGAAGAAGAAGAAGAAGAAGCTTGGTCTGGTCTTTGGGGGAACAAAAATGGCCGAATGGGGGGTTTGAGGAGAGAGAGAGAGCTGTTTATTATCCCAAAAAAATTTAAATTAATTGAGGTGATTGGTAGGTGGGCATTAATTGGTGAAATGATCTACTACCCTTGGATGCTTGACACTTGTCCATTGTTCTTCTCAAGGGCATCCAATGGCCATCAATTACTCTTCAATTTGCAGCAGCTTGGGGGAGGAGAAATGTCCATTTTGCCCTTCCTTCAATTATAAAGACAAAGTCCTAAGCTTGAGGGGCATTTTGGTCTTTTTACCTCCGATGTTCGGAACGTCGTTTTTTTCGTTTCTGACTTCTTCGATAGGGCGACGGCCAATCCAATTGATGTTGGAATTCTTCATTTTCCTTTTTCAAACTTTTCAGGACTCAATTCTGATCGTTCCTTCTACCAGACGTGATTCCAACCTATTCCGAACCGACGGGCGGCTTCTGCAGACTATACGCGTATCGACCCCGTGATTCTTGTCACGTTTAGGGCTCGTCAATTCATGGCGGCCTTGGTTGTCATGTAATCGCAAGGGCTTATTGCTAGTCCCTGTGGTCTCGATCGGCATAGTCCGATTTAGGATAATTTTGCAAATCGTACGTTGGTTAAGCGGCATCACCCGCGCTCCAACCGCACGATGCTCGTATGGTAATCCTTAATCGTTCTTAGATCGGCCTTTTTGTGATCCTAAATATCCCCTCGACAATCCTTATGGTCAAAGCGCCATTTCCTATTCGAGTCGCCTAGGTCCACGTATCTCGTCTTGCGTTAGCCTTTCCCCTTTGGTCAGTCTGCTCAAATTGATCAGATTTGAGTGGAATACAACTGAAATACATCGCTTGATATAAATAAATTTCTCATTACAGAGTCTGAAGTTGATTGAAAATCAGAATGTCACATGGATAGCATCAAGAAAGCTGTACATCATCACCTACAGATCAATAATGACTAAATCCGCTAAACATCAGGGGCGACGGGTAAGCATGCCAAAAAGGTATCCACAAAATCCAACAGGGAAGGGGGGTCAGGTCGCCAGTCAAAAAGTCAAGTCATCATCCGAAGTCTCCTAGGAAGAACTGCTCGAATCTCCGGTGTCCTCGCTCTCCTCTGACGGCTCGTACTCGGAGAAAGTCTCTGACGAAACGTCCACAGAGTCCTCCATGGTCGCTTCCCACGACTGCTCAGCGTGCTCTCCCTCCATGGTTGCCTCCTGGTCCGGCTCGGATGGATCTCTCTCGGACGGCTCCACCACGATGACCTCATCCTCTGGCAGTGGCACGGAAAACTCAGCTGTCGACGTACGCTCCAGGCCGTTCGTCAACCCAACCACTGAACCCTTCGGAAACTCCTGATCCGAAGTCGTCTGACACCATGGTGGTATAACACCCTCCGGAACCTCATGAGGCTTCAACGGCTCGACTTTCCTATCCCAGTTCTGTCTAAACCAAGCCTCAAACCGATGAGACTTCCAGTCTGGTTTGCCCTCATCTACCCAAACTACTGTACATTGCCTTAAGTATATATTTCCCTGCCTATCGGGGAACTCATCGTAATACGCCGTCATCTCCTATGGGTCCCCAAACCTAATAGGCCACATAGCTACTGCCTAGGATCTGTAAAGTAAAATTTTCCCAAAATGGGTGAGATACACATCTCAGTAAAAAAAACCTAACCTTAGGTCAGGTTGATCGTCCAGTCAGGCAGTCAAGTCACTCAACCTATCCAACTCATGTACTCATGCAGGTATGACATTCATAATTCAATAAACAATAATGCATAGAGGACAGACGTGCATTTATATTCTCATGTCACAGACAGTTGCATGTATGTGCTTGGCCTGTCACTTCACCACATCAATCAACCTATGCCTGTCATCAATCTGTGGCCCAAGATTAGATCGCATCAAGCTCGGCCCGCGTAAACGTATCAGGCCCAGGTTCAATTTCCAGGCAGGATCTATGAGCTCGTATTCTGTCTCGCGATTATATCGCATCAAGACTGTGGCTATCTCACCCCGCGACTTCGTCTCATCAGGGCGCCACCTAATCATCATCCACCCTGCAACCTCGTCGTCTCAGGGTCTCAATCTCCCGCCCTGCGTCTTACACGCCTCAGGGCCATGCCATGTCATGCTACAATCAAGATTCATGCCATAATCTTCTAACATTCACATACTCAATGTCAATTACATTTCATGTAGCATTCATAATCCCATGGCATGCAAAGCAATTCAATTATTATCCAAACATGACACGCGATTCCAACACAAGTCAAGGCACACATAAACTCTTTAATTAATCCTAAAACATACTAAGGCTCATTACTTTAGAATATGCCCATTAATCGATCGATTTCCCCACTTGACTTACCCAATCGAGTTCAATCCCCCTAGCCTTGGTTTAGGAAATTCTTCACCTCCGCTTAACAACACAATTTTCCCCTCCTCGAGTCTCCTATGGTTCGGCCAATCCAAGTTCCAAAGTCGAATTGTCGCACAACCTAGTTTAACCAATCGATTTGTCAAAATCCCAAGTCTAATTCCTCAATTCATCCATCCAAATCACTCATGACATACTCCTCATCATCTTAACACATCATACACACCAAATTACAACATAATCCCAGCCTAATCAGCCCTCCACAGAACCGGTTTGGCCCGGCATTGAATCGGTTCCATTAGGTTCTATTCATGCCGGGTCCAACCGGCATTAATCTATCCAACCGGCATTAATCTATCTCAAATCCATCAAATATACACCATTCTTACTCTTGCTCCCATCGGGATTATTGTGGTTTTGCTTGCAGGGATGATTGCGTGCTCGCGATGGGGCGCAGGGCGTGACAATCCCGATGGGAGCAAGAGTAACAATGCAGTTTATAATGCTACAGCGCCTAGTGTAGTAAGGAAAATCATACGAAAAGAAAAAGGGGGGTACGAAATAACCATATCGGATGAGTCATATGAACGTCAAGTGGTTGATATTATTCCCCCAGGGCCAGAACTTCTTGTTCCCGAAGGCGAATCTATCAAACTTGATCAGCCATTAACGAGTAATCCTAATGTGGGTGGATTTGGTCAAGGGGATGCATAAATAGTACTTCAAGATCCATTACGTGTCCAACATTTATCGAATTTGAAAAAGAGTCAGAAGAAATGGTTCGATCCTCTTATTTTTATTTCTAGAACCGAGATGTGAAACTCCAATTCTTCCACTTTCATTCATTGATTCACTCCTTCTTCAGATGAGATAGAAGTATCTCTATCTCACAACAAGCTAGGAAATTAACAAACAACCCATTTTGAAATCTGGGGAGGGGGATCAAGATCAAGAAGTTATAGAAATTTTTTCTTTAAGAATTTGTTTGATTCAGGGAACAAATTCAATTTCTTCATCATATTATTCGATAAAATATTTTGAATCTATGTCGAATTGGTAGATAATCTCAATCAAATGAATTTCGTTTTAATGGGAGTCAATTTGTTAATTAATTAGGGTCAGCCTTGAAACAATTGATTGCATTGATATTTATCAAATCTAATTTGGACCCTATCCTTTTGCCGCATTTCGCTCAAAGGGTTGAAGGGAGATAGTGCATCAAGCTGTTCACGAGGGCCAACTTGATCCTCTTCTCCAGGGATCCCAAATGAGGGAACCCTAAGAGAGCCACCGGCTCCAACTACCATCCATGTATGATCCATACTAGATCTGACCAACTGTCAAAAAATGATTTGCATAAAAGAGAGAGACTTTTATTTTACCTTTTTTTAGTAGAATACGATTGAAGGGCGTAACATAGTAATAAAGTTTTTATTTATTAACCACGTGTAGATAGCTATCTATGTTTCAAAGTTCTATTCGGGACAACGCGTGCTATGCTGTATCAAAATTTCCATTTTCTATTCCATCAATTGAATGAAAAATTGAAGCAACTTTTTCTGGTTCACCTCAACATTCCCCACTTGTCCGACTATTGCTGAGCAGTTTTTGGATATCAAACGGACCTCCCCAGAAGGTAATTTTAATGTGGCCGAAAGGAGGAGCTTCAAGAGAATGATTTGAAGTTCTGTCTGAGTGGAACCATGCAGTACCAGACACGAGATAGATCTTCCAAAGAACAAGGCTTTTTTTGAATAAGCCAATTTATTTGGGACCCTGCAGATCCACTCTTTTTCCTATTCAAAGATCAGCCCTTTGTCTCTGTGTTTTCACATCGATATAATAGCTTCAACCTTGTCAACAGATAGTGAGAGAACGAAATCTGGATAAATACCAATAGCTATTATTGGTAGAAGGATCGAGATGGAAACAAATAACTCTCGCGGCCCAGAATCAAAAGAATTGTTCCTGGAAATTCTTGCTCCCATTGGACCAATTGTATCTATATGCATTAGGATCCCCCTATCGGTATAAATAGAATAGCCCATTTATAGAGAATGGGAAAGGGGCCCCGATGACCATATGAAATGACTCGAAAAATGAAGGAATTTTTTAATCCTTACCAACTTGATCTTGTTGCCCCGCTGAATATTTTATGTTTCGTGAACGACACACTTTAATCATTTATGATGATCTCTCCAAACAAGCACAGGCTTAACGCCAAATGTCTCTTCTATTACGAAGACCACCCGGTCGCGAAGCTTATCCAGGAGATGTTTTTTATTTGCATGGAATATTTCCTTAGTAATTAAATGACCAATACCTGTTCATGCAATTTGAAATAGAATATTAATTAATATAAATAATTAATATATATGTGTTCTCTGTAATGTAAGACATAAAGTAAAAGTAGCGACGTCTAGAAACTTTAAATTGAGATATTAATAAATCCACTAGGTTACCCTTTCTAACTTCTCTGAAGATACGAACTAGTAAAAATACGAAAGCTCTTATTTGTGGTTGTAATGCCAAAATATCAAGTCGGCCCGTTCGTCTTTATGTTGATCGTTACACGCCTCTTGAATCTTCTATTTACCACCCATCAATGCATGGTGTTCTTCGGCTCATCCTTACTCTAGATGGTGAAGATGTTATTGATTGTGAACCAATATTGGGTTATTTACACCGAGGAATGGAAAAAAAATTGCGAAAAATCGAACAGTTATACAATATCTACCTTACGTAACACGTTGGGATTATTTAGCTACTATGTTCACAGAAGCAATAACAGTAAATGGACCAGAACAGTTGAGAAATATTTAAGTACCTAAAAGAGCCAGTTATATCAGAGTAATTATGTTAGAGTTGAGTCGTATAGCTTCTCATCTGGTAATCTTTCTAATATCCGAATTCGATCCAGAATTTCCTATTTGTCAAAAGAAAAAAGGGTGGGTTAGTTGATATCATTCCTGCTACATTAGATGATACTTCTAGGGCTTTTGGGCCGGACCTTTCCCTATGGGGGTAGGAAAATCATGATCGGGATAGCGGACCCAAGGCTATGGAACTTGGGTGTGGGTCTTTTGTCGAAAATGAAAATAAAGAAAGTGTTTTTTCTGTTGATAATGAATTTCTATCAAATGTATCTATTTGTTCTTCCAATTTTTCTTGATCAACAGTAAAAAGCATACCATGAATGTTATTTATCCAACCTGTCTAGATGTAATTTTTTATGGGAATTTTATTTCAGTTTAGGATTGGGGATGAAAAAAAAATTGACCCTTCCACAAACTTCCATCGAAGAGAAGCAAATGAAAGGCTTTCATAAAAATTCTCGTAGAATCGAGAATGAGGTTTTCATTCTGTACATGTCAGATCATGAATTAGTAACGTAAAAAAATACACCGAAAGGTTTAAAAAACCAATACTTATCTAAAAAATTCCGAATTACTTTAGTTTTTTATTAGTTGGTCAAGCTCAAAAGAAGGAGTACACATTTTTTTATTTAAAATTCGAATTAAACTAGTAGTTAATCAAAGGATATACGATTTTATAAAAGTCATCTTAGTAATTTTTCTCGGTTCCTTCTTCCATAACCTGAGCTCGGAGAAGAAAGAGATAAGAGGGCTCTATGGAGAATGTGGTCAGAAATCCATAATAGAGTCTGACCATAACGACCGAATTTATTATCTTCATTTTTTGTTCCATTCCAACTCATAGATAAAATGATGTGTTTGAAAACAAAAATGCTTATTATTGATTATTCAAACAACAATCAGAAGAAGGGATCTTTCCATTCCTATGATATAGAATTTCATTCTATAGAATCAAAGTGTCGTTTTTTATTATTCTTTCTTTTCTTATTTTTTTCCCTCGATTTTCTTTTTATTGGATGAATGCGATATTTTTATTTTATTTTTTATTTTATTTTTTATTTTATTTTTTATTTTATTTATTAATTTTTAATTTCTAAAGAAAAAAGTTCTTTGTATTGAATCTACACTACATTTTCAAGTAACTTGAGAGGATATATTCAACAATCTTAGACTTCTTCGAATATCAAATACTCATAAGAAATCATTCCGGGATATCACTATTTGAATAAAGTTTTACTAAAGATTACATTTATGATCATAAATAATCCATCTTTGAATTAAACCTCAGTGCTTATAGATAGAAAAAGAAATTTATTTCTTTTTTTCATGGAGTGGATAAAAAAAGTTGATGTAAAGGAAGATTTAGACCCTTTTTCTTTCATTTCATACTGAAAAAGAAAATCATAAAAAAAAATCCCTCTATCAGATAGACTGAACAATTGTCATTGGAATGAATATTCAATATAAAATATTTCAAATTAATGGATCCAAAATCTTAAAAAAAAACGTTATCACTGAAATAAATAGTCATTTTTTAGTTTATCCCAAGGTAATGTATGTGTAACTCAAGATAATCTACTGAGGCAAGATAAAAATAGACAAATCAAGATAAAAATAGACAAATAACGTATATATATATACACTATACGATCTACAGGAAAGGAAAAAAGATTTCCTAGTATTTTATTGTTAAGTATAGTTATGATACTTTCGGTCTGTCTGTCTATTCAGCAAATAAATAGAAGTTTTATCTATCAATATGTATGGTCTTGGACCATTAATAATGATTTTTCTTTAGAGTTCGGTCACTTAATAGATCCACTTACTTCTATTTTGTTAATATTAATTACTACTGTTGGAATTTTGGTTCTTTTTTATAGTGACAATTTTATGTCTCATGATCAAGGATATTTGAGATTTTTTACTTATATGAGTTTTTTTGAGTATTCCAAATTGCATGAGAAAAATGAGAGTAAATGTCACGCCCCGCGCCTCATCGCGAGCACGCAATCATCCCTGCAAGCAAAACAATAATAATCTCTCGGCAGTCCCAATGATCCACTTATATATAAAGGAAGATCGAGAGATGAAACAATTTACATTAAGCACATGAAAGCGTTTCCCAGCAACTCCCCGTACAATATATATATATATATATCCCAAGACTAAGCAGGACTGGATAGCATCAGAAAGTCAAACATCAACATCAACTGGTCACATCTACTACAGACCACTATACAGCAAGGCGACGGGTAAACATGTCAAAAGGTGTCCACAAAATCCACTAGGGAAGGGGGGTCAGGTCGCCTGTGACATTCTGAGTTTCAATCAACTTCAGACTCTGTAATGAGAAGTTTATTTATATCAAGCGATGTATTTCAGTTGTATTCCGCTCAAATCTGATCAATTTGAGTAGACTGACCAAAGGGGAAAGGCTAACGCAAGACGAGATACGTGGACCTAGACGACTCGAATAAGAAATGGCGCTTTGACCATAAGGATTGTCGAGGGGATATTTAGGACCGCAAAAAGGCCGATCTAAGAACGATTAAGGATTACCATGCAAGCGTCGTACGATTGGAGCGCGGGTGATGCCGCTTAAGCAACGTACGATTTGCAAAATTATCCTAAATCGGACTGTGACGATCGAGACCACAGAGAATAGCGATAAGCCCTTGCAATTACATGACAACCAAGGATGCCATGAATTGACGAGCTCTAAACGTGATGAGAATCACGGGGTCGATAGGCGTATAGTCTGCAAAAGCCGCCGGAATAGGCTGGAATCACTTCTGGTAGAAGGAACGATTAGAATTGAGTCTTGAAAAGTTTGAAAAAGGAAAATCAAGAATTCCAACGTCAATTGGATTGGTCGTCGCCCTATCGAAGAAGTCAGAAACGAGAAAACGACGTTCCGAACGTCGGAGGTAAAAAGACCATAATACCCCTCAAGCTTAGGACTTTGTCTTTATAATTGAAGGAAGGGCAAAATGGACATTTCTCCTCCCCTAAACTGCTGAAAATTGAAGAGCAATTGATGGCCATTGGATGCCCTTGAGAAGAACAATGGACAAGTGTCAAGCATCCAAGGGTAGTTGATCATTTCACCAATTAATGCCCACCTACCAATCACCTCAATTAATTTAAATTTTTGGGATAATAACCAGCTCTCTCTCTCTCCTCAAACCCCCCATTCGACCATTTTTGCTCCCCCAAAGACCAAACCAAGCTTCTTCTTCTTCTTCTTCTTCTTCCCCAGTTTCTGCTTCACCCGACCCCGCCGGACACCGCCGTTTGGTCCGTACGACCGCCGCCTTCGGCCGTCCCCTGCTACCAGCCGACTACCCAGACGTAGCCCCACATCTTACTGATGTCCTTCAATAGGAATCAGGTCATCTGGAGCTCTGAGGAATTCGGGGCAAGCATTCTCCCACAAGTCGACGGAATCCGTTCCAGTTTGAGGTAGGTTCAGTTCTGAACCCTTTAGACAGTTGAAAACTTAGAATCTTTAGCTCAAATTTTGTGGAGATCAAGTAGACACATAGATGGTTCTGTGGTAAAAATTTGGGATTTATTTGATAAGATTTTGACCATGAACCACCCTTCTACATTATGCCCAGAATCTGCCGGTATCCTGTGTTTGAGTGCTCCGGCGACTTCCGACAACTTTCCGGCAACCTCGGGACTTGAAACTCATGGTGAGACTTCCAAACTCTTAGGTAGACATTATAAGAGGTAGAATGGTGTATATTTGATGGATTTGAGATAGATTAAGGCCGATTGGACCCGGCATGAATAGAACCGAATGGAATCGGTTCAATGCCGGGCCAAACCGGTTCTGTGGAGGGCTGAATAGGCTGGGATTATGTTGTAATTTGGTGTGTATGATGTGTTAAGATGATGAGGAGTATGCTATGAGTGATTTGGATGGATGAATTGAGGAATTAGACTTGAAATTTTGACAAATCGATTGGTTAAACTAGGTTGCGCGACAAGTCGGCTTTGGGACTTGGATTGGCCGAACCATAGGAGACTCAAGGAGGGGAAATTTGCATTGTTAAGCGGAGGTAAGGAATTTCCTAAACCAAGGCTAGGGGGATTGGATTCGATTGGGTAAGTCGAGGGCCAAATGGAACGATTTATGAGAAAACCCTCGCATGTAATAGCTTGATGCGCCCTTGGACGTTATAGAATGATTGTTTTACCTAGCCTATGTGTGAATTGTTTGAGTGCCTATGTACTATTTGAATTGAATTGCATGCCACGAAATTTATTAAACATATTATCATACGCATTGGCCATGGCTTATGAATTTGATTTTTCTTTTTTAAATTGAGTTAATTGATATGATATGACATGAGACGTGATTGTGGCATTGCATGGCATGACCCTAAGGCGTATGAGACGCGGGGCGGAGGTTGAGACCCTGATGCGGCGAGGTCGCGAGGTGGATTATGAAAAGGTGGCGCCCTGATACGACGGAGTCGCAGGGTGAGATAGCCACAGTCCTGATGCGATATAATCGCGGGACAGAATACGAGCTCATAGACTCTGATTTGAAATTGAACCGGGGCCTGATGCGTTTACGCGGGCCGAGCCTAATGTGATCTAATCGCGGGCTAGAGAATGAGGCAGATAGAGCTTGATTGATGTGGTGAAGTGACTGGCCGAGCATATACGTGCAACTGTGTGTGACATGAGAATATAAATGCATGTTCGTCCTCTATGTATTATTGTTTATTGAATTATGACTGTCATGTCCGCGTGAGTTCATGAGTTGGATAGGTTGAGTGACTTGACTACCTGAGTGGACGGTCAACCTGACCTAGGGTTAGGTTTTTCTTACTGAGATGTGTATCTCACCCCTTTTGGGGAAATTCTACTTTACAGATCCTAGGCAGTAGCCATGTGGCCTATCAGGTTCGGGGACCCGCAGGAGATAACGACGTATTACGATGAGTTCCCTGATTGGCAGGGTAATATATATATATATATATATATATATATATATATATATATATAAGGAAATGTATAGTAATTTGGGTAGATGAGGGCAAACTTGACTGGAAGCCTCATCGGTTTGAGGCTTGGTTTAGATAGGACAAGGATAGGAAGGTCGAGCCGCTGAAGCCCCATGAGGTTCCAGAGGGTGTCATACCTCCTTGGTGTCAGACGATAATGGACCAGGAGTTTCCCGAGGGCTTAGTGGTTGGTTCGAGGAACGGCCCGGAGCGGACGCCGACAGCTGAGTTTCCTGTACCATCACTAGAGGATGAGGTCATCGTGGTGGAGCCGTCCGAGAGAGATCCATCCGAGCCGGACTAGGAGGCGACCGTGGAGGGAGACCAGGCTGAGCAGTCGCAGGAAGCGACCATGGAAGACTCTGTGGAGGTTCCGTCAGAGACTTTCTCCGAGTACGAGCCGTCAGAGGAGAGCGAGGACACCGAAGATTCCAGTAGTTCTTCCTAGGCGACTCCGGATGACGACCTGACTTTTTGACTGGCGACCTGATCCCCCTTCCCTAGTGGATTTTGTGGACATCTTTTGACATGTTTACCCGTCGCCTTGCTGTATAGCGTTCTGTAGTAGATGTGGCCAGTTGATGTTGATGTACGACTTTATGAGGCTATCCAGTCCTGCTTAGTCTTGGGATATATATATATATATATTGTACGAGGAGTTGCTTGGAAACACTTCCGGGTGCTTAATGTAAATTATTTCATCTCTCGATCTTCCTTTATATATAAGTGGATCCTTGGGACCGCCGAGAGATTACTGTTGTTTTGCTTGCAGGGATGATTGCGTACTCGCGATGAGACGTGGGGCGTGACATCCCCGCTTGTTTTGGTATCAGAGCAAGGTCAGCTCAATACAAAGTTGGTTAAGTATTGGAGTAATAAGGAGGACTAGGTAGGACAAGGACGGATAGCTAGACCTTAGGAAACTAATCAGGGTAATGTAGGGGATGCCTAGTTGTGACTTAACACCTATGGATGGTGTTTGATCTTGGTAAGGTTTTGACTGGGCATAGAGGATTGAGTTCTTTGCTTAGGATTGAAGGTCGTTTCTAGACCTTGACCGACTTGATGCTTGAAAGTGGTTAGTTTTAGTGAATCTCTGAAATGAATGGATTTGAGTAACGGCCATGAGCCATAGGTTGGGACATTTCTGAAATTGATGTTGACGTATGAAGTGCTGTTGTCATGTAATTGTTTTGTTAAGGAGTAGTTAGTAACCCTGGATTGGATGATTGAGTAAGTTGCTAACCTATTACTGAACTTGTTATGGACCAGGTTCGTTAGTAAGTGACAGAGATGAGTAACCCATCCAGAAGACCTGGAAGACCAAGAGGCAGAGCCTCTAGCTCGAGGCCGCCCGCAGCTGAAGATCCAAGAGTGGACGGTCTACTGAGGGTAATGGAAGGACTTAGGGACATCATAGAGAGGCAGGCTCGGGATCGGGACTATACCATAGCCCAAGCAGTGGGAGCTGCCCTAGCAGCTGCGAATACCAACCCTAGCAACGCTGGTGGAAGTGGAAGTGGAAGTCAGAGCGAGCCGAACCAGAGCAATGAAACGGTGAACCCTCAAGAGGAAATCATAGTGGCCAGGCAGATGGGCCAACTGGTGGAACAATTTATGAAGTTGAAGCAGACGTAGTTTGACGGGATTGGAAATCCCAAGCTAGCACTAGATGGATAGAGAAGCTGGAAAAGGTTTTCGGGGTACCAAGATGTACTGATGAGGAGAAGGTGTTGCTAGCCGTATATCAGCTAGAGGGTACGGCAAACAACTGGTGGGCTGCCACCAAGGATGGAGTCTTCCCTGAAGGTACGGCCCTAAACTGGAACACTTTTAAGAGGGCGTTCAATGACAAGTACTTTTCAGAAACGACGAGGGAAAGGAAACAAATCGAGTTCCTACAGCTGCGACAGAACCAGCTATCAATAGATCAATATGAAGCTGAGTTCTCGAGGCTTTTGAGGTATGCGCCTCGATCGGTGGAGGATCCTTTGGAGAAGGCACGGAGATTCAAGGATGGTTTGAGGCCCGAACTCCGCAACCAGATGATAGCCTTGAATTTGAGGATCTACAGGGAGATATACGAGCGAGGTCAGATGATTGAACGAGACTTGAGGGAAAGAAACATCTCAACTGGATCGCGGTTCTTGTCATTTAGAGACCATCGTCAATTGGGCAAGAGACCGATGGCAGGTAACAAACGTTTCGTGCCGCCTGCAAGGAGGAATATCGTGAAACCGCCAAACTCGGCGAACTGGAGCTGCAGGCTATGTGGCAGAAGGCATGGGAATGGACCATGCCCTATGAGGACTGGAGCCTGTTTCAAGTGTAGCCAGCTGGGCCACCAAATGAGGACATGTCCAAACCAAGCACCGGCCAGTCAACCACAAGGACTGAGGCTGCAAGCAGGACCGTCGACTGCAGCACCTCGGATAGAACCGAACAGACCACCAACTCAGGGTAGAGTGTATGCTGTAGCGCGCAATGAGGCAAAAGATGCGCCCGGAGTGGTCACAGGTATGGTTTACTTGTGCAACCAGACCGCTTATGCATTATTTGACTCGGGTGCCACGCATTCTTTTATATCTGCACAGTTTGCTGAGTTAGTAGGCATGAGATTGGAACCACTAAGCATGGCATTGCATGTAGCCACCCCATTGAAGGATAATTTCTTGGTTTCATTAGGGTGTACGGAATGTGAGATTATGGTTGGAGGAAGTAAGGAGAGTATCGACCTAGCTGTATTGCCTATGTTTGATTTTGACGTGATTATATAATGGATTGGCTGAGTAGGCAAGGAGCGGTAGTAGACTGTGGCAATAAAACGATTCAATTTTACCTGAAAGATCGGCCTAGTTATGAATTGGTAGGAAGCCGAGGAGGAGTCTCAATTCCCTTGGTTTCATCTTTAGAAGTAACTAAGTTGATATCTGAAGGATGTCGGGCATACTTAGTAGCCGTGATAGATACGACTGTCGAGGAACCTAAGTTAGAGAACATTCCTGTGGTATGGGAGTTTCCGGATCTATTTCCCCAGGAATTGCCGGGATTGCCACTGGAGCGAGAAATAGAGTTTGTGATTGAATTAGCTCCTGGAACGGAGCCGATTTCGAAAGCACCATACAGAATGTCCTTGTCAGAATTAAAGGAGTTAAAGGTGCAAATGCAAGAGTTGTTGGACAAAGGATTCATCCGACCAAGTGCTTCGCCATGGGGAGCACCGATGCTGTTCGTAAAGAAGAAAGATGGATCCTTGCGACTATGCATTGATTACCGACAACTGAATCAGGTGACGTTGAAGAACAAGTATCCGCTGCAGAGGATTGACGATCTTTTTGATCAATTACAAGGAGCAGCAGTGTTCTCGAAGATTGACTTGAAGACGGGGTATCACCAGCTAAGGATCAAGAAGGAAGACATACCGAAGACTACATTCAGGACGAGGTATGGACATTACGAGTTTACGGTAATGCCGTTCGGATTGACTAACACCCCAGCTGCATTTATGGATCTAATGCATCGAGTGTTCAAGGAGTTTCTGGACAGGTTCATCATAGTTTTCATTGATGACATCTTAATCTACTCAAGGAGCGACGTAGAGCACGAAGAACATTTGAGAATCGTATTGAGGACCCTGAGGGAACATTCGTTGTATGCGAAGCTAAGTAAATGTGAATTTTGGCTAGACAAGGTAGCATTTCTGGGTCATATTGTGTCTGGTGAAGGGATTGCAGTGGACCCTGCAAAGATAGAGGCTGTAACCAATTGGCCGAGGCCTACTACGATCACGGAGGTTAGAAGCTTCTTGGGACTAGCAGGATATTATAGGCGATTCGTGGAAAAGTTTTCATCCATAGCCGTCCCACTGACGCGGTTGACGAAGAAGGAAACGAAGTTCGAATGGACTGATAGGTGTGAACAGAGTTTCCAAGAGCTTAAACACAGATTGACGACCGCGCCAGTACTGACCATTCCATCAGGACCGGGAGGATATGAGATCTACAGTGACGCTTCGCTGAAAAGATTGGGTTGTGTATTGATGCAGCACGGCCGGGCAGTAGCTTATGCATCCTGGCAGTTGAGGCCGCAAGAAATGAATTACCTGACCCATGACTTGGAGTTAGCGGCAATTGTGTTTGCCTTGAAGATTTAGAGGCATTACCTTTGTGGCGAGAAGTTTCAGATATATACAGACCACTAGAGTTTGAAGTATTTATTTTCCCAGAAAGAGTTGAACCTAAGGTAGCGCAGGTGGATGGAGCTGTTGAAAGATTATGATTGCGAGATATTATATCATCCTAGGAAAGCAAACAGAGTGGCAGATGCATTAAGTCGAAAGTCGAGTATTGCATGCCTGCTGGTGAGAAGTTGGTCGGCGATAGAAGATCTGAGAGATTCTGAATTTAGATTGGAGGTTAATCAGCTATCCAGTTTGATAGCGACTTTGAGGGTGGAACCTGAGTTCCAAGAAGGATTAAGGCATTACAGTCTACGGATCCAGAGATTCAGAAAGTTATCGAAATGGAAGCGACAAAGAGGAAGCCAGAGTTCCAGGTGTTTGAGGATGGACGTTTGAGATTTCGAGGGCGATTATGTGTACCAAAAGATGAAGGGCTCCGAGAAAGAATCTTGTCAGAGGCTCATAGGAGCAATTACAGTGTCCACCCTGAAAGTACAAAGATGTACCAAAACTTAAGACAACATTATTAGTGGAACGAAATGAAGGTAGACATGGCAAGAAATGTGGCTAAGTGTTTGACTTGCCAGCAAGTGAAAGCGCAACATTGTAAGGCTGGAGGATTGTTGCAACCGCTGGAGATTCCGGAATGGAAGTGGGAACACATAACTATGGATTTAGTGATGGGACTTCCGAGGAGCCAAAGAGGTCACGACTCAATCCGGGTAGTCGTGGATCAATTGACCAAGTCCGCCCATTTTATTCCTGTACGAAAGGACTTCGCCATGGATAAGTACGCAGAACTGTACATGAGGCACATAGTCAGATTACACGGAGTGCCAGTGACGATCACCTCAGATAGGGATCCGAAGTTCACGGAAAATTTATAGAAGAGTTTGCAAGGAGCAATGGGGACGCGACTACAATTCAGTACGACGTACCACCCACAGACTGATGGACAGTCAGAATGGACCATCAGACGCTCGAGGACATGTTGAGAGCGTGTGTCAGAGATTTCAAAGGCGGATGGGAAGAGTAGTTACACCTGGTAGAGTTTGCGTACAATAACAGCTACCAGCAGAGTATACAGATGGCACTGTTTGAGGCACTCTATGGCAGAGCATGCAGGACACCAATATGCTAGGATGAAGTAGAAGAAAGCAGTATCACAGGCCTCGAGTTAGTAGAGTAATTGGTGGAAGCAGTGAAAATCATTTGGGACAGGCTGAGGACGGCGCAGAGTCGCCAGAAGAGCTATGCAGACAAGCAACGCAAGCCTTTGGAGTTTCAAGTGGGTGATCATGTCTTCTTCAAGGTGCCGCCAATGAGAGGACTCTCGCGATTCAGAAGGAAAGGGAAGCTAAGCCCAAGATACGTAGGCCCTTTCGAGATATTGGAGAGAATTGGAACCCTGGCCTACGGGCTTGCGTTACCGCCGAGTCTATCCCAGGTACATAATGTATTCCATGTGTCGATGCTAAGAAAGTATGAGCCTGACCCGACACATGTGCTGGACTTTGAAGCCATAGAAGTGGACGACAGAGTGTCCTATATAAAGAAGCCGATAAGGATCGAGAACTGGAAGGAGCAGATCCTCAGGAATAAGAAGATCCCGCGAGTCAAAG
>JAPCWY010000008.1:24117500-24135000 GCA_028455895.1 Rhodomyrtus tomentosa | reverse complement strand
TTATTTATATCAAGTGATGTATTTCAGTTGTATTCCATTCAAATCTGATCAATTTGAGTAGCCTGACCAAAGGGGAAAGGCTAATGCAAGACGAGATACGTGGACCTAGGCGACTCGAATAGGAAATGGCGCTTTGACCATAAGGATTGTCGAGGGGATATTTAGGACCGTAAAAAGGCCGATCTAAGAACGATTAAGGATTACCATGCGAGCGTTGTACGATTGGAGCGCGGGTGCCGCTTAACCAACGTACGATTTGCAAAATTATCCTAAATCGGACTGTGACGATCAAGACCACAGGGACTAGCAATAAGCCCTCGCAATTACATGACAACCAAGGCCACCATGAATTGAAGAGCTCTAAACGTGATGAGAATCACGGGGTCGATATGCGTATAGTCTGCAAAAGCCGCCCGTCGGTTCGGAATAGGCCAGAATCACGTCTAGTAGAAGGAACGATCAGAATTGATTCCTGAAAAGTTTGAAAAAGGAAAATCAAGAATTCCAACGTCAATTGGATTGGTCTTCGCCCTATCGAAGAAGTTAGAAAAGAGAAAAATGACGTTCCGAATGTCGGAGATAAAAAGACCATAATGCCCCTCAAGCTTAGGACTTTGTCTTTATAATTGAAGGAAGGGCAAAATGGACATTTCTCCTCCCCCAAGCTGCTAAAAATTGAAGAGCAATTGATGGCCATTAGATGCCCTTGAGAAGAATAATGGACAAGTGTCAAGCATCCAAGGGTAGTAGATCATTTCACCAATTAATGCCCACCTACCAATCACCTCAATTAATTTAAATTTTTGGGATAATAACCAGCTCTCTCTCTCTCTCCTCAAACCCCCCATTCGACCATTTTTGCTCCCTCAAAGACCAAACGAAGCTTCTTCTTCTTCTTCTCCAGTTTCTGTTTTCGCCGACCCCGCCGGACGTCGCCGTTCGGTCCGTACGACCGCCACCTCTGACCGTCCCCTGCTTCCAGCCAATCACCCAGACGTAGCCCCACATCTTTATGACGTCCTCCAACTTGAATCAGGTCATTTGAAGCTCTGAGGAATTCGGGACAAGCATTCTCCCACAGGTCGACGGAATCTGTTCCAGTTTGAGGTAGGTTCAGTTCTGAACCCTTTAGACATCCGAAAACTTGGAATATTTGGCTCAAATTTCGTGAAGAAAAAGTAGACATATAGATGGTTCTGTGGTTAAAATTTGGGATTTATTTGATAAATTTTTTACCATGAACCACCCTTGTACATTATGCCTAGAATCTGCCGGTATTCTGTGTGTGAGTGCTCCGGCGACTTTCGACGACTTTTCGGCAACCACGCGACTTGAAACTCACGGTGAGACTTCCAAACTCTTAGATAGACATTATAAGAGGTATAATGATGTATATTTGATGGATTTGAGATAGATTAAGGCCGGTTGGACCTGGCATGAACAGAACCGAATGGAACCGGTTCAATGCGGGGCCAAACCGGTTCTGTGGAGGGCTGAATAGGCTGGGATTATGTTGTAATTTGGTGTGTATGATATGTTAAGATGATGAGGAGTATGTTATGAGTGATTTGGATGGATGAATTGAGGAATTAGACTTGAAATTTTGACAAATCGATTGGTTAAACTAGGTTGCGCGACAAGTCGGCTTTGGGACTTGGATTGGCCGAACAATAGGAGACTCAAGGAGGGAAAATTTGCGTTGTTAAGCGGAGGTAAGGAATTTCCTAAACCAAGGCTAGGGGGATTGGACTCGATTGGGTAAGTCGAGGGCTGAACGGAATGATTTATGAGAAAATCCTCGCATGTAATAGCTTGATGCGCCCTTGGACGTTATAGAATGATTGTTTGACCTAGCCTATGTGTGAATGGTCTGAGTGCATGAGTACTATTTGAATTGAATTGCATGCCACGAAATTTATTAAACATATTATTATGCGTATTGGCCATTGGTTATGAAATTTGATTTTTAAAAATCAAGTTAATTGATATGATGTGGCATGAGACATGATTGTGGCGTTGCATGGCATGGCCCGGAGGCATATGAGACGCGGGGCGAAGGTTGAGACCTTGATGCAACAAGGTCGAGAGGTGGATTATGAAAGGGTGGCGCCCTGATGCGACGGAATCGCGGGGTTGAGATAGCCATAGTCCTGATGCGATATAATCACGAGACAAAATACGAGCTCATTGACTCTGCCTGAAAATTGAACTGGGGCCTGATGCGTTTGCGCAGGCTGAGCCTGATGCGATCTAATCGCGAGCTAGAGAATGAGGCGGACAGAGGTTGATTGATGTGGTGGAGTGACAGGCCGAGCATATATGCGCAGCTGTGTGTAACGTGAGAGTATAAATGCATGCCTGACCTCTATACATTTTTGTTTATTGAATCATGAATGTCATACCTGCATGAGCCTATGAGTTGGATAGGTTGAGTGACTTGACTACCTAAGTGGACGGTCAACCTAACCTAGGGTTAGGTTTTTCTTACTGAGATGTGTATCTCACCCATTTTGGGGAAATTTTACTTTACAAATCCTAGGCAATAGCTATGTGGCCTATCAGGTTCGGGGACCCGCAGGAGATGGCGGCGTACTACGATGAATTCCCCGATAGGTAGGGAAATATATACATAAGGAAATGTACAGTAGTTTGGGTAGATGAGGGCAAACCAGACTGGAAGCCTCATCGGAATGAGGGTTGGTTTAGACAAGACGGGGATAGAAAGGACGGGCCGCTGAAGCCCCATGAGGTTCCAAAGGGTGTCATACCTCCTTGGTGTCAGATGATAGCAGACCAGGAGCTTCCCGAGGGCTCAGTGGTTGGTTCGAGGAGCGGCCCAGAGCGGACGCCGACAGCTGAGTTTCCCATGCCACCGCCAGAGGATGAGGTCATCGTGGTGGAGCCGTCCGAGAGAGATCCATCCGAGCCGGACCAGGAGGCGACTGTGGAGGGAGACCAGGCTGAGCAGTCGTAGGAAGCGACCATGGAAAACTCTGTGGAGGTTCCGTCAGAGACTTTCTCCGAGTACGAGCCGTCAGAGGAGAGCGAGGACACCGGAGATTCCAGTAGTTCTTCCTAGGTGACTCCGGATGACCTGACTTTTTGACTGGCGACCTGACCCCCTTCCCTAATGGATTCTGTAGACACCTTTTGACATGTTTGCCTGTCGCCTTGCTGTATAGCGGTCTGTAGTAGATGTGACCAGTTGATGTTGATGTACGACTTTATGATGCTATCCAGTCCTGTTTAGTCTTGGGATATATATATATTGTACGGGGAGTTGCTGGGAAATGCTTCCGTGTGCTTAATGTAAATTATTTCATCTCTCGATCTTTCTTTATACATAAGTGGATCCTTGGGACTGCCCAGAGATTATTGTTGTTTTGCTTGCAGGGATGATTGAGTGTTCGCGATAAGGCGCGGGGCGTGACAGTTCCCCTCCCAAGGGCAGGTTCTTACACGTTACTCACCCGTCTGCCACTGGAAACACCACTTCCCGTTCGACTTGCATGTGTTAAGCATGTCGCCAGCGTTCATCCTGAGCCAGGATTGAACTCTCCTTGAGATTCAATATTTATGATTTCTCCAGTGCAAATAGAACACAATGCAAGCATAAGAATTGAATAGTTAACCTAGCTCGAGGTTTTACCAGTCTGATACATGCATTGAATTAGTATTCATGTATCAGACTGGAAGGGAAGACAATACATGGGTGCAAGTTTTTGTTTCATATACCATACATAGATGGTACAGAATATATATGAAAACGCATAATTAACAAATTTGCAATCGTGGATACTTATGTATCCTTGTCATAGTGAAGCGACTCCCATTATTGGTATCAAACCAATATCGATTCAGACAAGATAAATCTTCTAATCAATAATTAGGACAAAGAAAGAACTTTAATTTAATTAGTTTCTTTTTATTAAAATGTTTGCTTTTATCCAAAAATTCACCATCGTTTTTTACGTTGTTGCAAAATAATGGATTTTTATGAATACCATTTCTCTTCCTCGAATTGAAACAAATTAGAATTCTTAATTCTCTACATCCTTCAGTGGATAAAAAATTTTCGGGAACAAACAACAAATCATAATGATTTTTGTATCTATTTTCAGCCATTCTTTGATGTCCTGCAATGGATTTATCCAAATTAATCTTAGCAACATAGCTTTTTTTTTCGGTATCTTTGATTAATTTGGAGCTTACTCTTATGAACCAATGAAATATTTAGACTTTGATACATAATAATTTGTCCGTCATTTTTGATAGAAAACGAACTGGTTCGATAATTAATATACCATTTTTCATTAATTCTATAAAAGTTAAATCCTTTTGAATCATCAGAATATCTAAACTCATTTCTCCTCTTTGAATAAAGGATATAGCAATTTCTCTTGGATTTATCAGTCTAAGTATGAGACAATATACTTTGATATTATTGATCATTCTTTGATTTAAAGAATCATCGCTGTCTCAATTCTCGGGCAATCGCACCAAAAACTCGAGTTCCTTTTGGATTTCCTTCTTGATCAATCACAACAGCATCATTATCATCTTATTGTATTATCATACCGTTGTCACGTTTAAGTTCTTTACAAATACGTACAATTACAGCTCTGATCACTTCTGATCTTTCTAGAGGTGTGTTTGGTAATGCTTCCCGGGCCCGTCTACGGAAAGTGGAAATGGAAGCGGAGCAGTTTCGAGTGAATGGATACTCTGAGATAGAACAAGAAAAGTTGAATCTGATTAATTTCACAAAATAAAGAAGACTTTTTTCATGAGGTCCAACTAAAAATTACTATTTCTTTTTTACTGAATCGACCATAGACCAATCCCCTTGGAATATTTTATACACCCATAATTGTGAGCAGGTTTTGGATCGTGTATCGACATCGACACGTACAATTTCCAGTAGAAGAAAAGGTTCCATCGGAACAATTATTTAGTTCAGGGCAACCTCATGGCTTTTTTGATCAAAAGTACTATGTGAGTGAAATCTTCAGTTTTTTCCTCTTTCTATATCCCTATCCCATAGGTACAGCCTTTGAATCAATAGTGAACCTTTTCTTCTGGCCTCTATGGTAGAATCAGCCGGGGGGCCAGAGAGGCGGTGGTTTACCCTGTGGCGGATGTCAGCGGTTCGAGTCCGCTTATCTCCAACTCGTGAACTTAGCCGTTGGTCTTGAAATCATATAATAATGGAAACAGCAACCCTAGTTGCCATCTCTATATCTGGTTTACTAGTAAGTTTCACTGGGCATGCCTTATACACTGCTTTTGGGCAACCCTCTCAACAATTAAGAGATCCATTCGAAGAACACGGGGACTAGTTGAAGTAATGAGCCTCCCATGGAAGATCCAAAACCAAAAATAGTGGTATTTGCTAGCAACAACATCATGGAGGCAGTCAATCAATATAGATGGATAACGAATGGCATCTTCTTCTGGAAATCCTAGCTATTCTTAGCATGATATTGGCAATAACGGAGGCGTGTAAAGGTTTCCTCAGGCCGAACGGAGATTGGCCCTCGAGTGCAAAGGCAGAAGGGAGCTTGCATATTCATTATGAATTGAATATAGAAAAGTAGAATATCCAAGAAATATTGGATATTCTCGAAGATAAGGATTACTATAGTGATATAGAATTTTGATCTATTTCTCAATTATATGTTTATCAATACTTAATATTAATTAGATAATATGAAATAAGATTCTCTTTTCATTTTTGAATTCATCAAATGACATTTTTTTCTTTTTTTTACTAATTTAATTCTATTACTTTTGATATTATCAATAATATTTTATTACCTAATTAAATTTACTGTTATATCATCAATATAAAAATTTGAAATAGAATCGAAATAAATCGAAATACTAAAAACTAGTATAAAGTAAAAGATGCATGATCCCGCGAATTACTTCTGAATAAATTAAGTGAATAAATAATATTTAAGAACCATAGCATTTTGTGATTCATTGGTAAATCCACTTTGATTCTCGATTAACCAATAATGTGGGACCGCGTTATTGCTTCAAGAGAAGTTCCTATCGAGATTGCCCTTCTCCGACCCTTACTGCTCAACCTAAGAGTGGATAGCTAATGCGTTCCATTTATTGAACAGGAATCTATGGTCGGTCTGCGACCCCTGGATGCCGAAGAAAAAATAAGAATGAAAAAGAAGGAGGAAAAAAAAAAGTAAAGGGGTTGGATCAGGAATCCAATTTTGGATTCGGTATGGATAAAAGATCTTCCTATGTTATACTATTCAATTCTCGACGATGAAATGATTTGATAGCTCAGATATTGTTATTCATGATATTGATCCGATTCAATATCATCAAGGTGTAATTCATCCCATTGAATTTACAGGCAAAAGATTTATCATCTCTATGGGATTAAATCCCGAGTTATTGCCAAATAAAAAAAACAATGAGATTATGGAAGTAAATATTCTCGCATTTATTGCTACTGCACTCTTCATTCTAGTTCCTACTACTTTTTTACTTATAATATACGTAAAAATAGTCAGTCAAAGTGATTAATTTGAACCAAACCTGACTTCTTTTCTTAGTCAATGATTGAAGAAATAGAAGAAATCAAAAGGATTTTCATCTCGCGTCTTAAATGAAATGAGCAGACTCGGATTAGCGTAGCGGTATAGTTTTCTATGAGATCCGATAGCTAGTATGGTAGAAAGATTCATATATTTCTTTCTACCATACTAGCTATTATTCTTACAATAATTTTTTGTAATGTAACAAGTTGTACTGTATAAAAGACTAATTATCTTGTGATCAGTTGAACCTTAAGAATAGGTCTTTATATTGATATTCGCTCTATCTTCATTCTCTCCTACGTGACCTTCTATGGTGCGTGTAAGTTATGTGCGCTGTACAAAGTTCATAATGTGGAACTCTTTTAATTCATCCTATTGGCTCAGCTCATCCAAAATAAAAAGAAAGAAGTATACTCCAAATTCGAGAATTTCAATGAATCCCTAATTGTATTGTTGAAGAATCAGCGGATAAATTGTGGTTAGGGGTGAAATGCCACTCGAACCCAGAGCTTTTTCATGCTTGTTTGAGTAATAGCAATGAGATTCCCCAATATCATGCTAAGAATAGCTAGGATTTTTAGAAGAAGATGCCATTCGTTTGATGAGAAATAAAAAGGAATATCGAAAATTCGAGTGGCTGAAGCTGAAGCAGCTACTTTCGAAGTAGTAGAAAGAAAAGCAACGACTGGAGTAGGAGAGTCAGTGGGCACTATCTAATAGTTAGAAGTGTAAGGGCTATATTATTTCATGGTGTGGTGGATCAGTGAATTCTTGGGCCGAGCTGGATTTGAACCAGCGTAGACATATTGCCAACGAATTTACAGTCCGTCCCCATTAACCGCTCGGGCATCGACCCAGGAAGAATCAATTCTAGGCTTATTGATAATCCATGACCCCAATGATTGTAGTACCAAGTACTTCTTGACGAGCTCTAATATGATCCAATTTATAAGTAAGCATCTCTTGTAAAATATGAGCAACACCAAATCCCTCGAGAGCCCAAACCTCCATTTCTCGCTTCGGGAATTTGTAAGAAACTCTTTATTTATTAAAGAAAAAAAAGTTTACCCCACTTTTTTATTTTAATTAAATTAAAACAATTTTATGATATTTTCCACTTTAGAACATATATTAAGTCATATATCCTTTTCGATCGTTTCAATTGTAATTACAATTTTTTTATAAGCTTATCAGTCGATGAATTCGTAGGACTCTATGATTCGTCAAAAAAAGGCATGATAGCTACTTTTTTCTGTATAACAGGATTATTAGTCATTCGGCAAAGTGGAGTTTTGAAGAAGGGGAAGGAGAAGGAGTCCTCGACCCACAACAGATAGAGGAGGACTTATTCAATCACATAGTTTGGGCTCCTAGAATATGGCGCCCTTGGGGCTTTCTATTTGATTGTATCAAAAGGCCCAATTCATTGAGATTTCCCTATTGGGCCAGGTCATTTTGGGGCAAGCGGATTATTTATGATGAAAAGAAGGAGCTTCAACAGAATGATTCGGAGTTCTTGCAGAGTGGAACAATGCAGTACCAGACACGAGATAGATCTTCCAAAGAACAAGGCCTATTAAAAAAAAACCTTGTTCTTTAGAAGATCTATCTCGTGTCTGGTATTGCATGGTTCCACTCAAAGCCCAAAGTAATGTCTCTTTCTCCTTCAAGTTTACCTACTACAGTACCATCGTGAATATGATCTCTACCGGACAAACGTAAGGCTTTAGCTAGTACCCGATCTCGTGGTTTGCAGCGATAAATTGGTATATCGACTTTACAGCCATTAACTAAAATATGTCTATGGTTAACTAATTGTCGGGCTTGAGGATATGGCGCCCAAACTATGTGATTGAATAAGTCCTCCTCTATCTGTTCAGGTCAAGGACTCCTTCTCCTTCCCCTTCTTCAAACTCCGATTCGTATTTTGAAATCCGATTGGATTTAATCCAAATAAAATACTCGATTTGTATTTTTCAACTCTCTCAAAATGGAATCTATTCCAAAAGGCTTTTTGACCCCATACTATAGGGTGGATCTCGAAAGATATGAAAGAAAGATCTCCCTCCAAGCCGTACATACAACTTTCATTGAATACGGCTTTCCACAGAATTCGATATGTATCCATGAGATCGAGTATGGAATTCTGTTTACTCACTTGAAATTGAGTATCTGTTTCCCTCCCTTTCCTGCGAGCTACATCTGAGTTCAACTTAGAGATGGAAGTCCTCTTTCGTTTCTGGACGGTGAAGTAAGACCAAGCTCATGAGCTTATTATCCTAGGTCAGAACAAGTTGATAGGATCCCCTTTTTGACGTCCCCATGTCGCCGCGAGTCCTGGAGTTTCCACACTTGAAAAAAACCTAGGACGTATCGCTCAA
This sequence comes from Rhodomyrtus tomentosa, assembly GCA_028455895.1. Taxonomy (NCBI): domain Eukaryota; kingdom Viridiplantae; phylum Streptophyta; class Magnoliopsida; order Myrtales; family Myrtaceae; genus Rhodomyrtus; species Rhodomyrtus tomentosa. The sequence continues at coordinate 24,126,053 of JAPCWY010000008.1, read as the reverse complement.
ATCATTGGTTCGGTACTAGATGTAGCCTTTCCCCCGGGCAAGATGCCGAATATTGATGAATACGTAATCGATCGAAGACTACTTGAAAACGGCTCTTCTGCTTAGAAACGAAATGTTCCTGGAAATTCTTGCTCCCATTGGACCATTTGTATCTATATGCATTAGGATCCCGATTCACGAATCGAGCTGTTTATCGAATCGTTGCAATTGATGTTCGATCCCGTAGAGAAGGAAGGGATCTTCGTAAAGTGGGTTTTTATGATCCGATAAATAATCAAATGTATTTAAATATTCCTGCTATTCTATATTTTCTTGAAAAGGGCGCTTAGCCTACAGGAACTGTTTATGATATTTTAAAGAAGGCGGGGATATTTACTCGATATAAACTCTCTTTTCTTAGGATCCACTGTGATAATGAGAAATATTTCTGCATATACGCAAAACCATTATATTATATTGACAATTTCAAAAATCTATTCATACTATACCTTGAGCCTAATATAGTATGATGGCGGTCGGGCAAGTATTCCCCCATCGTCTAGTGGTTCAGGACATCTCTCTTTCAAGGAGGCGGCGGGGATTCGACTTCCCCTGGGGGTAGGGTACTACGATGATCGCTCTTCATTTTTGCTTATTAATATAATCTTTACTTAATTAATAATATATTCAGTTTTTTTTATGTAAAGAATATTCGCTCTATTTTCATTTTCTATTAAAAAGAATGAATATAAATTAATAGAAAATAGAATATAAGAAAGAACATAAATAAGCTAAGCTAAACGACGTATTATAAGCGTTTCTTATTTAAAATATCAATTCCTTCTTGATATTTATATCTCAAGAAATAGATGGAAAAATTGCGTCCTAAACCCAAATATCATAATTTTTTTTCCTATTCCTGTAGATCGTATAGTATGTATATATATATATATATATATATACCTTATTTGTCTATTTTTATCTTGATTTGTCTATTTTTATCTTGCCTCAGTAGATTATCTTGAGTTACACATACATTACCTTGGGTAAAAGAGAAATCTTTTATTCCGAAATGTTTTTATATACGAGGAGATGAATCTATTATTTTATTTCGATTCGCTACTTTTACTTGTTTTTTACTGAATTGAGTTGAGTGGATTTCCATCCGCATAAAAAAGTTCTTCTTTCCTATATTCATGGGGATAATGTGGCATTATTCAGGAACTAATGTATCATTTTTTTTTCGTAATAAAAAGAATGGGTTGAAATATCTATTGATATGGGTTTGATTCACACTCCATATTCTGAGAAATATTTACCATCCGAAAAGAGGAAAAAACGGAGTCTTTGTCTAAAGAAATGCGTTGAGAAAGGACAGATCTATAGAACCTTTCAACGAGATAGTGCTTTTTCAACTCTCTCAAAATGGAATCTATTCCAAACATATATGCCATGGTTCCTTACCTCGACAGGGTACAAATATCTAAATTGAATATTTTTAGATGCACAGAAATCCAAACATTTATCTATCCATCCATAAGGTAGATCGGCCGCTGCTCCTCCGATACGAAAATAATTGTCACACCCCGCGCCCCATCGCGACCACGCAATCATCCATGCAAGCAAAACCACAACAATCTCTCGACGGTCCCAAGGATCCACTTATATATAACGAAAGATCGAGAGATGAAATAATTTACATTAAGCACACGGAAGCGTTTCCCAACAACTCCCCGTACCACATGAATATATATATATATATATATATATATATATATATCCCAAGACTAAGCAGAACTGGATAGCATCAAAAGGTCGTACATCAACATCAACTGGTCACATCTACTACAGACCGCTATACACCAAGGCGACGGGTAAACATGTCAAAAGATGTCCACAAAAATCACTAGGGAAAGGGGATCAGGTCGCCAGTCAAAAAGTCAGGTCATCATCCGAAGTCGCCTAGGAAGAACTGCTGGAATCTCCAGTGTCCTCGCTCTCCTCTGATGGCTCGTACTCGGAGAAAGTCTCCGATGAAACCTCCACAGAGTCTTCCATGGTCGCTTCCTGCGACTGCTCAGCCCGGTCTCCCTCCACGGTCGCCTCCTGGTCCAGCTCGGATGGATCTCTCTCGGACGGCTCCACCACGATGACCTCATCCTCTGGCGGTGGCACGGGAAACTCAACTGTCTACGTCCGCTCCGGGCCGTTCCTTGAACCAACCACTGAGCCCTCGGGAAACTCCTGGTGTGCTATCGTCGAGGTAATCATATTTGTTTCGGTAAATACGCTCTTCAGGCACTTGAACCTTGGATCACATTTAGACAAATAGAAGCAAGGCGACGAGCAATGACAAGAAATGTGCGCCGTGGTGGAAAACTATGGGTACGTATATTTCCAGAAAAACCAGTTACGGTAAGACCTACGGAAACACGTATGGGTTCGGGTAAAGGATCTCCCGAATATTGGGTAGCTATCGTTATTATCAGGGGGTTCGTGCAGATCTAGTGGAGTCCCTTTCTTAATGCCATAATGCCTTTCGAATCCTCCTAGCCATTATCCTACTACAATAATTCTTGCTAAGAAGAATGCCCATGTTGTGGCAATTCCACCCAGAAGGTAATGGGTTACTCCTACACTATTTCGTGCTCCAGATACTCGAATGAATATCCGACGAGGAGTAAATATTTCATAGTAGCCTCATTAGTAAGTTTCGTTGTATATCTACACGTGTCAAAACCCTAACCGTCGAGGTGATGTCAGGACCTACAAGATCGAATGGAAGGATAGGATACATAGACAAGCAAATCCCTTATGAAGAGGCTCATACTTCCTTTGTTGAAGTAAGTACAAATGGCCTGATTCGAGATTTCCTAAGAATTGACTTAGTGAAATTCCCTATTTCGTATCTCAGAAAAAGGAATGATCAATCCTAGGCGTTTCAAAAAAAGCATTATTTCGTTCCTGATAGTTAATGCCTAAAAATGAGGTTCAAACAAAATAGATATGTATATAACTTGATTATTTCTTAATCCAATTAATCCAAATTGTGCTGACTCGTTCCATACTAATGAGCTCGGTTATTAATGAACTCTATCGAAGAGTTATCTATCGGAACAATACTCTTACCGATCTATTAACAACAAGTAGATCGGTAAGAGTATTGTTCCGAAGCAGCTATTAGATTAGCTATTGTTTCGTCAATTTATCGTAACAGAAAATCAACTCGTATCAATCAATCGAATTTGTTGAATAAATAAGTAGTATTAATTCTATATTCTATTCCACCTCTGAGAAAGAAAAGAACTTAAATCCAAATACTTAATATTAATAGCATGGCGATACATTTATACAAAACTTCTACCCCGAGCACACGCAATGGAGCCGTAGACAGTCAAGTGAAATCCAATAGATTTATCGTAATAACTTGCATTTTCAAAAAAAAACGATCTATTTAATAAACCATGATCATGAGCAAGTGCATAAATATACTCTCGAAAAAGAAGTGGGTATAGGAAGTCATGTGTCGAGATCTATCTAGTTCCAATGTGAGTAGGGTCACTTAGCCATGCTTCATAATTGGAAATGTCCATATCCAGTTCATCCTTCGGAACCATATCACACCCCAGATCTAATGAAATAGGATGAATTGAGACGGTTTTTTGTAAATACGTAATTATCTTGACTATATTAACTATTTCTTTATTTTCCGAGCGCTCTTTCAAATTGAAAGTGTATGTTCCCCCGCGAATTTCAGCAATCACTTGTTATGATTCTACATGTTGATTATTTTGAACCAAAAGAAAACTTTTTGGTGGAATAGAAACGTCATGTAGAATATCTTCACTCTCAATAGTTACATACAAGTCTATAGAACGCTTTTCCCGGATGAAATGAAAATCGGATTTGCTAAGAGTAAAATTCGGGAAAAGGAGCCCATTGTATGGGAAATACTGCAAGAAGTTATGCAGGGACATCTTGTATTGCTGAATAGAACGCCTATAAAATTACAACCCGTCTTTGCTCAATCGATACAAAACACCCATGCTTTGGCGCCTGGTGCAACGGCCCCTGGTGCAAGCGTTGGCTTTGATACGTTATTCACAACAATCGAATTTTCGTCGAGACATAATCAAAGGCTCTATGCGTGCTCAAAGACGTAAAACAGTTACTTGTGAATTGTTTCAAGCAAATGCGCACTCTCCTCTTTTTTTGGACAGAATAGACAAACCCCATCCCAAAACTAGCCGTTACCCCACCAGTAGTAGGGGATGTAAGGATTGATACATACATTCATTGGTTATTAGGAGCATCCCAGACGTTCAAAAAAAAAAAGAAACTTTGGGATTGCTGAATCACAGATGAGATAAATATATAAAAAGCAACGGAGCCCACTTTTTGGGGAATATGAATCGAAGCAATAACAAGAAACGTAACCGATTCTTTCGTTTCCTTGGGTCGCTGGCCATCGGCCGGGAGTTTCGGATTTAATACCGATAATTTAGCAACAAATCCAATAAATCTAAGTGTAGTCCTGTCACACCCCGCACCTCATCGCGAGCACGCAATCATCCCTGCAAACAAAACAACAATAATCTCTCGACGGTCCCAAGGATCCACTTATATATAAAGGAAGATCGAAAGATGAAATAATTTACATTAAGCACATGAAAGCGTTTCCCAGCAACTCCCCGTACAATATATATATATCCCAAGACTAAGCAGGACTGGATAGCATCAGAAAGTCATACATCAACATCAACTGGTCACATCTACTACAGACCGCTATACAGCAAGGCGACGGGTAAACATGTCAAAAAGTGTCCACAAAATCCACTAGGGAAGGGGGGTCAGGTCGCCAGTCAAAAAGTCAGGTCATCATCCGGAGTCGCCTAGGAAGAACTGCTGGAATCTCCGGTGTCCTTGCTCTCCTCTGACGGCTCCGACTCGGAGAAAGTCTTTGACGGAACCTCCACAGAGTCTTCCATGGTCGCTTCCTGCGACTGCTTAGCCTGGTTTCCCTCCACGGTAGCCTCCAGATTCAACTCGGATGTATCTCTCTCAGACAGCTCCACCATGATGACCTCATCCTCTGGCGGTAGCACGAGAAACTCAGCTGTCGGAGTCTGCTCCGGGCCGTTCCTCGAACCAACCACTGAGCCCTCGGGAAACTCCTAGTCTACTATCGTTTGACACTAAGGAGGTATAACACCCTCCGGAACCTCATGGGGCTTCAGCGGCCCGACCTTCCTATCCCCGTCCTCTATAAACCAAGCCTCAAACCGATGAGGCTTCCAGTTAGGTTTTCCCTCATCTACCCAAACTACTATACATTTACTTATGTATATATTTCCCTGTCTATCGGGGAACTCATCGTAATACGCCGTCATCTCCTGCGGGTCCCCGAACCTGATAGGCCACATAGCTACTGCCTATGATCTGTAAAGTAAAATTTTTCCAAAAGAGGTGAGATACACATCTCAGTAAGAAAAACCTAACCCTAGGTCAGGTTGACCGTCCACTCAGGCAGTCAAGTCACTCAACTTATCCAACTCATGTGCTCATGCAGGTATGACATTCATAATTCAATAAACAATAATGCATAGAGGACAAGCATGTATTTATATTCTCATGTCACACACAGTTACATGTATATGCTCGGCCTGTCACTTCACCACATCAATCAACCTCTGCCTGCCTCATTCTCTAGCCCGCGATCAGATCGCATCAGGCTCGGCCCGCGTAAACGCATCAGGCCCCGGTTCAATTTCCAGGCAGAGTCTATGAGTTCGTATTCTGTCCCCGATTATATCGCATCAGGACTGTGGCTATCTCAACCCGCGACTCCGTCGCATCAGGGCGCTACCTTTTCATAATCCACCCCGCGACCTCGTCGCATCAGGGTCTTAACCGCCTCCCTGCGTCTCATACGCCTCCGGGCCATGCCATGCAATGCCACAATCATGTCTCATGCCACATCATATCAATTAACTTGATTTTTAAAAAATCAAATTTCATAACCAATGGCCAATACGCATGATAATATGTTTAATAAATTTCGTGGCATGCAATTCAATTCAAATGGTACTCAGGCACTCAGACAATTCACGCATAGGCTAGGTCAAACAATCATTCTATAACGTCCAAAGATGCATCAAGCTATTACATGCGAGGGATTTCTCGTAAATCGTTCCGTTCGGCCCTCGACTTACCCAATAGAGTCCAATCCCCCTGGCCTCGATTTAGGAAATTCCTTACCTTCACTTAACAACGCAAATTTCCCCTCCTTGAGTCTCCTATGGTTCGGCCAATCTTTGTCCCAAAGCCGACTTGTCGCGCAACCTAGTTTAACCAATCGATTTGTCAAAACTCCAAGTCTAATTCCACAATTCATCCATCCAAATCACTCATAACATACTCCTCATCATCTTAACACCTTAAACACACCAAATTACAACATAATTCCAGCCTATTCAGCCCTCCACAGAACCGGTTTGGCCTAGCATTGAACCGGTTCCATTCGATTCTATTCATGCTGGGTCTAACCGGCCTTAATCTATCTCAAATCCATCAAATATACACCATTCTACCTCTTATAATGTCTACCTAAGAGTTTGGAAGTCTCACCGAGAGTTTCAAGTCGTGTGGTTGCCAGAAAGTCATTGGAAGTCGCCGGATCACTCAAACACAGATTCTGGGCATAATGTACAAGGATGGTTCATGGTCAAAAACTTATCAAATATATCCTAAATTTTTACCACAGAAGCATCTATATGTCTACTTGATCTCCACAAAATTTGAGCCAAAGATTCCAATTTTTCGGCTGTCTAAAGGGTTCAGAACCGAACCTACCTCAAACTGAAACAGATTACGTCGACCTGTGGAAGAATGCTTGCCCCGAATTCCTCAGAGCTCCAAATGACCTGATTCAAGTTGGAGGATGTCGGCATGACGTGGGACTATGTCCGAGTGGTTGGCTGGAAGTAGGGGATGATTGAAGGCGGCGGTCGTACGAACCGAACGGCAGCGTCCGGCGGGGTCGTGTGATCCAATGAGGGACTACGTCTTGGATGCTTGACACTTGTATATTACTCTAACCAAGAAAATCCAATGGCCATCCCTTTGTCCTTTAATTTTTGACAGCCAAGGGGGAGAGAAATGTGCATTTTACCCTTCCTTCAATTATAAAGACAAAGTTCTAAGGTTGAGGGGCATTATGGTCATTTTACCCTCGACGTTCGAAACGTCGTTTTTCTCGATTCTGACTTCTTCGATAGGGCGACGGCCAATCCAATTGCTGTTGGAATATCGACCCCGTGATTCTCATCACGTTTAGAGCTCGTCAATTAATGGCGGCCTTGGTTGTCGTGTAATTGCAAGGGCTTATCGCTAGTCCTTGTGGTCTCGATCGTCACAGTCCGATTTAGGATAATTTTGCAAATCGTACGTTGGTTAAGCGGCATCACCCGCGCTCCAATCATACGACGCTCGCATGGTAATCCTTAATCGTTCTTAGATCGGCCTTTTTGCGGTCCTAAATATCCCCTCGACAATCCTTATGGTCAAAGCGTCATTTCCTATTCTGGTCGCCTAGGTCCACGTATCTCGTCTTGCGTTAGCCTTTCCTCTTTGGTCAGGCTACTCAAATTGATTAGATTTGAGCGAAATACAACTGAAATACATCGCGTGATATAAATAAACTTCTCATTACAGAGTCTGAAGTTGATTGAAAATTAGAATGTCACAACGCGTATCGACCCCGTGATTCTCATCACGTTTAGAGCTCGTCAATTCATGGCGGCCTTAGTCGTCATGTAATTGCGAGGGCTTATCGCTAGTCCCTGTGGTCTCAATCGTCACAGTCTGATTTAGAATAATTTTGCAAATTGTACGTTGGTTAAGCGGAATCACCCGCGCTCCAATCATACGACGCTCGCATGGTAATCCTTAATCGTTCTTAGATCGGTCTTTTTGCGGTCCTAAATATCCCCTCGACAATTCTTATGGTCAAAGCGTCATTTCCTATTCGGGTCGCCTAGGTCCACGTATCTCGTCTTGCGTTAGCCTTTCCCCTTTGGTCAGGCTACTCAACTTGATCAGATTTGAGCGGAATACAACTGAAATACATCGCTTGATATAAATAAACTTCTCATTACTGAATTTGAAGTTGATTGAAAATTAGAATGTCGCAAGTCCTTGGTGTCTCTTGTGTCAATGACACCAAAGGTATATGAAATGAATGGAATTGTGATATGGATGGAATATAATGAAATAGAGCCACTTTGAGGTTCCCTATGAAATGAGGGATTTAACGAAGCCACTACGAAGAAGTTCCGGGAGTTACGAAGAAATAAAATGACCAATGATTTTTTTCCGTGTTTTAGAATACGGTTAACCAACATGTTAACTAATCGATTACGATAAATTGGATCGGATTTTGCAGTATTTTCTTTTGCAGTACCTCGACGTGACATGAGCGTGAAAGGGATTCAAGAATCAATTTTCTTTTTATAAGGGCTAAAATCATTTATTTTGGCTTTTTGACCCCATATTATAGGGTGGATCTCGAAAGAT
>JAPCWY010000008.1:24025000-24115000 GCA_028455895.1 Rhodomyrtus tomentosa | reverse complement strand
GGTTAGTCCGAAAATGACACTTAACTAATTGAACAATAATCTTAATTTGACCTCCTTTGGATTAAAGAAAAGAGGAGATCAATTAAAAAAAAAGATGTTAATTAATTTAATCAAGGTCCAACTGATCACCACGAATTAATGTGTAACGACAACAGATAGAGGACTCCTTCTCCTTCCCCTTCTTCAAACTCCGATTCGTATTTTTCATAGAGAAATCTCTGATCAATGATAGAACAATACCTTCTAAGGGATGGTTAGTACAAGATGCTGAACAACAAAGTTTGATTTTGGAAAAACACCATCATTATGGGGGAGATTCCTAAACTTCTTTTTTTATTGGACTTGCATCTTGAATTTGAATTCCATATTCGAAGTTGCGATCAGATCTATTCATTAAAAAGAAACCGAACATGAAACTTTGGTTTCATTCGGCTCCTTTATCGAAGATGGATCAATTCCTAGATAAATTTCTGATGCAGCTGCACGAGCCCTTACTGCGTGCCATAAATGACCTACGAATAGGAAGAATCCTAGAACAAAATGAGAGGTAGCTAACCAACTTCTAGGAGTCACAAGAATACCAGTTACAGTACCTATTATCCAAAGAGGAATCCTTCTAGTAGTATCGGCCATTTATCCCGCTTCCCTCCACCATTTCTTTCATCAAGTTGTCATGCTAAAGACATAAACAGCCATAGATAATTATGAGATGTGATCCTTCCGAATGGGTTAAGATAATTCTTATTATTATTTAATATTCCACTACTCTTTTTTCTTCTCTAAATTGAAGAAATAATTGGAAAATAAAACAGCAAGTACAAAAATGAGTAATAACCCCCAGTAGAGACTGGTACAATTCAATTCAACATTTTGTTCGTTCGGGTTTGATCGTGTCGTAGCTCTATAATCGGCCGCTACTCCTCCGATACGAAAATAATTATGCATCATTCTCATACCGGTGGCAGCTTCGAATAGATCATATACTAATTCTCTTTCTCTGAAAATATAGAAAAAAGGGGTCTGTGCACCAATAGCTGCCATAAAGGGGCCAAGCCATAACAGATGATACCAGCTTTTTATTTTACTGATGAAGCTAACAAACAATTCAAACCTATATTTGCCCAATGGATACAATTTGCTCATGGTAAAACTTCATATGAGTTCGATGTACTTTTATCTTCAACGAATAGCCCAGCATTTCATGCAGGTGTGTTGTATCCATGAGAATATGATTTCTTTTGATAGAGGAGGGGCTTAATGGTCCCACATTATTGGTTAATCAAGAATCAAAGTGGATTTACCAATTCACAACAACGAAAGCACTTTTTCACCCTTTCATATACTAGGGAATTTCAGAACTTCATCTGGGTTCGAATCCTACTGAGAGGTCCACTAGAGATCAGAAATTGTTGAAGAAAGAACAAGATGTTTCTTTTGTCCCTTCCAGGCGATAGGGCCATCAATAAATCTAAGGACCAAATTGATATTATTTATTGTAGTATAATACTATATATCGATTCGAAATTAAATATATTCAATTAAATATATATTCTATATAGATAGATTAAAATGCGGTATTAGTGATCCTTTCGAGTCCTTGTCTTGTCACATGAGTCTGAATTTCATATTTTCGTATGTGAAAAGAAGTATAAATATCTTCATATACCAGACGCTCACTAATGAGTATTGCATCTTCAAAATTGTAACCTTCCCATGGCAGATAAGCTACTAATACATTTTTACCCAAAGCGAGTTTGCCACCAACTGTAGCGGCACCATCCGCTACGGTTGTACTTTTCCAGTTAGTCCATAAGGATCGGACACCCATATTCCAAGACCATACAATCCTGTTACATGAAATGCGCCAAACCCAAAGCGAGCCACCCCTGAAAGAAATAAATGAATTCCAAAAAATTTTTGGAATAAAGAGTGACCTTATAACACCTTTTTTCTTGTCATTTGAGATATTATGTGAATGAACCTACTACTGAATTGAATGAGTAAAAATGAAATGAGAATGATGTGTAAGGAATAGTCGGGATAGCTCAGCTGGTAGAGCAGAGGTGATCCTGAGATGTGGATCATCCAAGGCACATTAGCATGGCGTACTTCTCCTATTCGAGCCGGGTTTGAAACCAAACCTCTCCTCAGGAGGATAGATGGGGCGATTTAGGTGAGATCCAATGTAGATCCAACTTTCTATTCACTCGTGGGATCCGGGCGGTCCGGGACCCGGTTACATCGTTCGCAGGTACATAAACTGCTTGAATAGAAGTTATGAATCCCTCTTTGGTAGAAGTAATTCTTTCTTATAAAGTACCCATTTCGGTACTAAGGGTGGGTTATCATTCTGTAAAAGTCTTTATGTATTGAATTAAAAAATTACTATTACTCGATTGGTGAAATAGTATCTCTCTCCAAAAAATTACTTTATTCTTTTTCCAATTCAATTCCTAATTTCTTTGATTGAACTACCAATAAATGGCATTTTACGTAGAAATAGTATTCTTGCTTATTTCGATGATCCTCCATACAGAAGAAAGAGTTCGGGAATTACAAAATATGGGACTCTAGGGGTTCATTCAATCGTTAAAAAAGAGGATTTGATTGAGTATCGAGGAATCAAAGAATTTAACCAAAAATGCCAAACGAAACTAAATCGATTTTTTTTCATTCCCAAAGAAGTGCATATTTTACCTGAATCTTCTTCGATAATGGTACGGAACAATAGTCTGATTGGAGTAGATACATGACTAGCTTTAAATACAAGAAGCCGAGATTCCTAATTTCATTTCCGTGGTACGTCAAATACTAGAAAGAGCGGACAAGGGATGAAATCTCCCTACTGATTATGATACATTAATGGGAAAAAACCACCTGAAAATCCCCTTATCTTATGTCCTTTTTTTATTTTTACTTACCTGAAAAGGGTCAAATTGTCTGAACCCTGCCCTGCGGTAATGATTCCTTTGGCATTACGACCTTTACTACAACGATGTTGTCCATAAATCAAATTATTTCGTGTATTGGATTTCACTTGACTATCTACGGCTCCATTGCGTGTGCTCGGGGTAGAAGTTTTGTATAAATGTATGCAACTTTAGCCGCGGCTTATATAGGCGAATCCTTGGAGGGTCATCATTGACTCGTTTTCAAAATAGTCGTTTTTAGTTTATCCCAAGGTAATGTATGTGTAACTCAAGATAATCTATTGAGGCAAGTAAAAAATAGACAAATCAAGATAAAAATAGACAAATAAGGTATATATATATATACTATATGATCTACAGGAATAGGAAAAAAGATTATGACATTTGGGTTTAGGGAATTGTAAAAAAAGGAAAGAGATCTAAAAGATCTTTTTCCTAAAATTCCTGCTTGGCCCATTTAATTTATATAATACTGTCACGCCCCGCGCCTCATCGCGAGCACGCAATCATCTCTGCAAGCAAAACAATAACAATCTCTCGGCGGTCCCAAGGATCTACTTATATATAAAGGAAGATCGAGAGATGAAATAATTTACATTAAGCACACGGAAGCGTTTCCCCAAAAACTCCCCGGATAATATATATATATATATAAATATATATCCCAAGACTAAGCAAGACTGGATAGCATCAGAAAGTCATACATCAACATCAACTGGTCACATCTACTACAGACCGCTATACAGCAAGGCGACGGGTAAACATGTCAAAAGGTGTCCACAAAATCGACTAGGGAAGGAGGGTCAGGTCGCTAGTCAAAAAGTCAAGTCATCATCCGGAGTCGCCTAGGAAGAACTGCTGGAATCTCCAACGTCCTTACTCTCCTCTAACAGCTCGTACTCGGAGAAAGTCTCTGACGGAACCTCCACAAAGTCCTCCATGGTCACTTCCTGTGACTGCTCAGCCTGTTCTCCCTCCATGGTCGCCTCAAGATCCGGCTCGGATGGATCTCTCTCGGACAGCTCCACCACGATGACCTCATCCTCTAGTGGTGGCACGGAAAACTTAGTTGTTGGCGTCTGCTCCGGGCCGTTCCTCGACCCAACCACTAAACCCTTCGGAAACTCTTGATCCAAAGTCGTCTGACACCATGGAGGTATAACACCCTTCGAAACCTCGTGGGGCTTCAACGGCCCGACCTTCCTATCCCCATTCTGTCTAAACCAAGCCTCAAATCGATGAGGCTTCCAGTCTGGTTTGCCCTCATCTACCCAAACTACTGTATATTTCCTTAAGTATATATTTCCCTGTCTATCGGGGAACTCATCGTAATAAGCCATCATTTCTTGCGGGTCCCCGAATCTGATAGGTCACATTGTTACTACCTAGGATCTGTAAGGTAAGGTTTCCCCAAAAGGGGTGAGATACACATCTCAGTAAGAAAAACCTAACCCTAGGTCAGGTTGACCATCCACTCAGGCAGTCAAGTCACTCAACCTATCCAACTCATGAACTCACGCGGACATTACAGTCATAATTCAATAAACAATAATGCATAAAGTACAGGCATACATTTATATTCTCATGTCACACGTAAATGCACATATATGCTCGGCCTGTCACTTCACCACATCAATCAACCTATGCCTGCCTCATTCTCCGACTAGCGATTAAATCGCATCAGACTCAGCCCGCGTAAACGCATCAGGCCCCGGTTCAATTTCCAGGCAGAGTCTATGAGCTCGTATTTTGTCCCGTGATTATATCGCATCAGGACTGTGGCTATCTCAACCGGCGACTCCGTCGTATCAAGGTGCCACCTTTTCATAATCCACCCCGCGACCTCGTCGCATCAGGGTCTCAACCTCCGCCCCGCGTCTCATACGCCTCAGGGTCATGCCATGCAATGCCACAATCATGTCTCATGCCACATCATATCAATTAACTTATTTTAAAAAAAAATCAAATTTCATAACCAATGGCCAATGCGCATGATAATATGTTTAATAAATTTTGTGGCATACAATTCAATTCAAATGGTACTCAGGCACTTAGACAATTCAAGCATAAGCTAGGTCAAACAATCATTCTATAATGTCCAAGAACGCATCAAGCTATTACATACGAGGGTTTTCTCATAAATCGTTCCGTTCGGCTCTCGACTTACCCAATCGAGTCCAATCCCCCTAGCAAATTACTCCTCCTTGCACCTCTTAAGGTTCGGCCAACTCAAGTCCAAGGTCAATCCGTCGCGCAACCTAGGATAATTAATCAATTTTGTCAAATTTCAAGTTCAATCCCTCCATTCATCCATCCAAATCATCCATTAGATACTCCTCATCATCACAACACATCATACACACCAAATTACAACACAAATCCAGCCTATTCAGCCATCCACAGAACCGATTTGGCCCAGAATTGAACAGGTTCCATTCGGTTCTGTTCATGCCGGGTCCAACCGGCCTTAATCTATCTCAAATCCATCAAATATACACCATTCTATCTCCTATAATGTTTACCTAAGAGTTTGGAAGTCTCGCCGTGAGTTACAAGTCACGTGGTTGCCGGAAAGTCGTCGGAAGTCGCCGGATCACTCAAACCCAGAATACCGGCAGATTCTAGGCATAATGTACAAGGGTGGTTCATGGTCAAAAACTTATCAAATAAATCCCCAATTTTTACCACAGAACCATCTATATGTTTACTTAATCTCCACAAAATTTGAGCCAAAGATTTCAAGTTTTCGGCTCTCTAAAGAGTTCAGAATCGAACCTACCTCAAACTGGAACAGAATCCGTCGACCTGGGGGAGAATGCTTGCCCCGAATTCCTCAGAGCTCCAAATGACCTGATTCTAGTTGGAGGACGTCGGCAAGACGTGAGGCTACGTTTGGGTGGTCGGCCAGAATTAGGGGATGGCCAGAGGTGGCAGTTGTACTGACCGAACGGCAGCATCCGGAGGGGTCGGGTGAAGCAAAAACTGGAGAAGAAGAAGAAGAAAGGGAAATGGTTGTGCTCTGCAATTTTTGGCTGAATGGGGGACTTTGGGGAGAGAGAGAGAGATGGTTATTATTCCAAAAATTTAAATTAATTGAGGTGATTGGTAGGTGGGCATTAATTGGTGAAATGATCTACTATCCTTGGATGCTTGACACTTGTCCATTGTTCTTCTCAAGGGCATCCAATGGCCATCAATTGCTCTTCAATTTTCTGCAGCTTGGGGAGGGGGGAGAAATGTCCATTTTTTCCTTCCTTCAATTATAAAGACAAAGTCCTAAGCTTGAGGGGCATTATGGTCTTTCTACCTCCGACGTTCGGAACGTCGTTTTTCTCGATTCTGACTTCTTCGATAGGGCGATGGCCAATCCAATTGACATTGGAATTCTTGATTTTTCTTTTTCAAACTTTTCAGGACTCAATTCTATCGTTCCTTCTACCAGACGTGATTCCAGCCTATTCCAAACCAACGGGCGGCTTTCGCAAACTATACGCGTATCGACCCCGTGATTCTCATCACGTTTAGAGCTCGTCAATTCATGGCGGCCTTGGTTGTCATGTAATTGCAAGGGCTTATCGCTAGTCCCTATGGACTCGAATGTCACAGTCCGATTTAGGAAAATTTTGCAAATCGTACATTGGTTAAGCGGCATCACCCGCGCTCCAATCTTACGACGCTCGCATGGTAATCCCTAATCGTTCTTAGATCGGCCTTTTTACGGTCCTAAATATCCCCTCGACAATCCTTATGGTCAAAGCGCCATTTCCTATTCGAGTTGCCTAGGTCCACATATCTCGTCTTGCGTTAGCCTTTCCCCTTTGGTCAGTCTACTCAAATTGATCAAATTTGAGCGGAATACAACTGAAATACATCGCTTGATATAAATAAACTTCTCACTACAGAGTCTAAAGTTGATTGAAAATCAGAATGTCGCAACTCTTCCCCCCTTACAAAAATTTCGTCCTCGAAATTTGCATTACGCTCGGCTACTCAAATAAATGAGGGTGCTGTCGCTTCATCGTTTCATCATTCTCCCATGTGGCTCCTTCCGTTCCGTGGTGCTCCCATATTACTTTGACCAGCGGGATCTTCTTATTCCTGAGGATCTGCTCCTTCCGGTACTCGATCCTTATCGGCTTCTCTATATGGGATACTCTGTCGTCCACCTCTATGGTTTCATAGTCCAGCACATGTGTTAGGTCAGGCTCATACTTTCTTAGCATCGACACATGTAATACATTATGTACCTGGGATAGACTTAGCGGTAACGCAAGCCGATAGGCCAGGGTTCCAATTCTCTCCAATATCTCGAAAGGGCCTACGTATCTTGAGCTCAGCTTCCCTTTCCTTCCGAATCGTGAGAGTCCTCTCATTGGCGACACCTTGAGGAAGACATGATCGCCCACTTGAAACTCCAAAGGCTTGCACCGCTTGTCTGCATAGCTCTTCTGATGACTCTGCGCCGTCCTCAACCTGTCCCGGATGATTTTCACTACTTCCACCGATTACTCTACTAACTCGGGGCCTGTGATACTCCTTTCTCCTACTTCATTCCAGCATATTGGTGTCCTGCATGCTCTGCCATAGACTGCCTCAAATAGTGCCATCTGTATACTCTACCGGTAGCTATTGTTGTACGCAAACTCTTCCAGGTGTAACTGCTCTTCCCATCCGCCTTTGAAATCCATGACATACACTCTCAACATGTCCTTGAGCGTCTGGATGGTCCTTTCTGACTGTCCATCAGTCTGTGGGTGGTACGCCGTACTGAACTGTAGTCGCGTCCCCATTGCTCCTTGCAAACTTTTCCAAAAATTTGCCGTGAACTTCGGATCCCTATCTGAGGTGATCGTCACTGGCACTCCGTGTAATCTGACTATGTGCCTCATGTACAGTTCTGCGTACTTATCCATGGCAAAGTCCTTTCATATAGGAATGAAGTGGGCGAACTTGGTCAATCGATCCATGACTACCCAGATTGAATCGTCACCTCTTTGGCTGCTCGAAAGTCCCATCACAAAATCCATAGTTATGTGTTCCCACTTCCATTCCGGAATCTCCAGCGGCTACAGCAATTCTCCAAGCTTACAATGCTGCGCTTTCACTTGCTGGCAAGTCAAACATTTAGCAACATGCCTTGCCACGTCTACCTTCATTCCATTCCATCAATAATTCCGTCTCAAGTTTTGGTACATCTTTGTACTTCCAGGGTGGACACTTTAATTGCTCCTATGGGCTTTCCATAAAATTCTTTCTCGGAACCCTTCATCCTTTGGTATACATAATCGCCCTCGAAATCTCAAAAGTCCATCCTCAGACACCTAGAACTTTGGCTTCCTCTTCGTCGCATCCATTTCGATAACTTTCTGAATCTCTAGGTCCGTAGACTGTAATGCCTTAATCCCTTCTTAGACCTCAGGTTCCACCCTCAAAGTCTCTATCAAACTGGATAGCTGATCAACCTCCAATCTGAATTCAGAATCTCTCAGATCCTCTATCATGGACCAACTTCCCACCAGCAGGCATGCAATACTCGACTTTCGACTTAAAGCATCTGCCACTTGTTTGCTTTCCCAGGATGATATAATATCTCGCAATCATAATCTTTCAACAGCTCCATCCACCTGCGCTGCCTTAGGTTCAACTCTTTCTAGGAAAAAAAATACTTAAAACTCTGGTGGTCTGTATATATCTGAAACTTCTCGTCACAAAGGTAATGCCTCCAAATCTTCAAGGCAAACACAATCGCCGCTAACTCCAAGTCGTGGGTCGGGTAATTCATTTTGTGCGGCCTCAACTGCCTGGATGCATAAGCTACTACCCGGCCGTGCTGCATCAATACACAACAAAATCCTTTCAGCGAAGCGTTGCTGCAGATTTCATATCCCCTTGGTCCCGACGGAATGGTCAGTACAGGCACAGTTGTCAGCCTATGCTTAAGTTCTTGGAAACTTTGCTCACATCTATCAGTCCATTCAAACTTCGTTTCCTACTTTGTCAACTACTTCAGTGGGATGGCCATGGATGAGAACTTTTCCACGAATCGCCTATAATATCCTACTAGTCCCAAGAAGCTTCTGACCTCCGTGACCGTAGTAGGCCTCGGCCAATTGGTTACAGCCTCTATCTTTGCAGGGTCCACTGCAATCCCTTCACCAGACACAATATGACCTAGAAATGCTACCCTGTCTAGCCAAAATTCACATTTACTTAGCTTCGCATACGGCGAATGTTCCCTCAGGGTCTTCAATACGATTCTCAATTGTTCTTCGTGCTCTACGTCGCTCCTCGAGTAGATTAAGATGTTGTCAATGAAAACTATGACGAACCTATCCAGAAACTCTTTGAACACTCGATGCATTAGATCCATAAATGCGGCTGAGGCGTTAGTCAATCCGAACGGCATTACCGTAAACTCGTAATGTCCATACCTCGTCCTGAATGCAGACTTCGGTATGTCTTCCTTCTCGATCCTCAGCTGGTGATACCCCGTTCTCAAGTCCATCTTCGAGAACACTACTGCTCCTTGTAATTGATCAAAAAGATCGTCAATCCTCCGCAGCGGATACTTATTTTTCACCGTCATCTGATTCAGTTGCCGGTAATCAATGCATAGTCGTAAGGATCCGTCTTTCTTCTTTACGAACAGCACCGATGCTCCCCACGGCGAAGCACTTGGTCGGATGAATCCTTTGTCCAGCAACTCTTGCATTTGAACCTTTAACTCATTTAATTCTAATAGGGACATCCTGTACAGTGCTTTCGAAATCGGCTCCATTCTAGGAGCTAATTCAATCACAAACTTTATTTCTCGCTCCAGTGGCAATCCCGGCAATTCTTGGGGAAACACATCCGGAAACTCCCGTACCACAGGAATGTTCTCTAACTTAAGTTCCTCGACAGTCGTGTCCATCACGGCTACTAAGTATGCCCGACATCCTTCAGATATCAACTTAGTTACTTCCAAAGATGAAACCAAGGGAATTGAGACTCCTCCTTGGCTTCCTACCACTTCATAACTAGGGCGATCTTTCGGGTAAAAGCAAATCGTTTTATAGCCACATTCTACTACCGCTCTTTGCCTACTCAGCCAATCTATTCCTATAATCACGTCAAAATCAAACATAGGCAATACAGCTAGGTCGATACTCTCCTTACTTCCTCCAACCATAATCTCACATCCCGCCAACCCTAATGAAACCGAGACATTATCCTTCAATGGGGTGGCTACATGAAATGCCATGCTTAATGGTTCCAATCTTATGCCTACTAACTCAACAAACTGTGTAGAAATAAAAGAATGCATGGCACCCGGATCAAAAAATGCATAAGCGGTATGGTTGCACAAGTAAACCGTACCTGTGACCACTCCGGGCACATCTTTTGCCTCGTTGCGCGCTACAGCATACACTCTGCCCTGGGCTGGTGGTCTGTTCGGTTCTATTCGGGGTGCTGTAGTCAACGATCCTGTTTGCGGCCTCGGTCCTTGTGGTCGATTGGCCTGTGCTGGGTTTGGACATGTCCTCATTTGGTGGCCCAGCTGGTCACCCTTGAAACAGGCTCCAGTCCTCATAGGGCATGGTCCATTCCCATGCCTTCTGCCACATAGCCTCTAGCTCCAGTTCGCCGAGTTTGGCAGTTTCACGATATTCCTCCTTGCAGGCGGCACGAAACGTCTATTACCTACCATCGATCTCTTGCCCATTTGACGATGGTCTCTAAATGACGGGAACCGCGATCCAGTTGTGATATTTCTTTCCCTCAAGTCTCGCTCAATCATCTGGCCTCGCTCGTATATCTCCTTGTAGGTCCTCAAGTTTAGGGCTATCATTTGGCTACAGAGTTCGGGCCTCAAACCATCCCTGAATCTCCGTGCCTTCTCCAAAGGATCCTCCACCGATCAAGGCGCATACCTCGAAAGCCTCAAGAACTCAGCTTCATACTGATCTATCAATAGCTGGTTTTGTCGCAACTGCAGGAACTCGATCTGTTTCCTTTTCCCTGGCCGTTTCTAAAAAGTACTTGTCGTTGAATGCCCTCTTAAAAGTGTTCCAGTTTAAGGCCGTACCTTCAGGGAAGACTCCATCCTTGGTGGCAGCCCACCAGTTGTTTGTCGTACCCTCTAGCTGATATTCGGCTAGCAACACCTTCTCCTCATCAGTGCATCTTAGTACCCCAAAAGTCTTTTCCAGCTTCTCTATCCATCTGGGTGCTAGCTCGGGATCTCCAATCCCGTCAAACTGCATCAGCTTCAACTTCATAAATTGTTCCACCAGTTGGCCCATCTACTTGGCCACTATGATTTCCTCTTGAGGGTTCTCCGTTTCATTGCTCTAGTTCGGCTCGCCTTGACTTTCACTTCCATCCGCGTTGCTAGTGTTCGTATTCATTGCTAGGGCAGCTCCTACTATCTAGGCTATGGCAGAGTCCCGATCCTGGGCCTGCCTCTCTATGATGTCCCTGAGTCCCCCCATTGCCCTCAGTAGACCGTCCACTCTTGGGTCTTCAGTTGCGGGCGGCCTCGAGCTAGAGGCTCCGCCTCTTGGTCTTTCAGGTCTTCTGGATGGGTTACTCATCTCTGTCACTTACTAACGAACCTGGTCCATCACAAGTTCAGTAACAGGTTAGCAATTTACTCAATCATCCAATCCAGGGTTACTAACTACTCCTTAACAGAATAATTACACAACAACAGTACTTCAAACGTCAACATCAATTCCAGAAATGTCCAAATCAATGGCTCTTGGCCATTACTCAATTCCATTCGTTCCAGTGATTCACTAAAACTAATCACTTTCAAGCATCAAGTCGGTCAAGGTCCAAAAATGACCTTCAATCCTAAGCAGAGAATTCAATCCTCTATGCCCTGTCACAACCTTACTAAGATCAAACACCATCCATAGGTGTCAAGTCACAACTAGGCATCCCCTGCCTTACCCTAATCAGTTTCCTAAGGTCTAGCTATCCGTCTTTATCCTACCTAGTCCTCCTTATTACTCTAATCCTTAACCAACTTCATATCGAGCTCACCTTGCTCTGATACCAAAACAAGCGGAGATGTCACGCCCCGCGCCTCATCGCGAGCATGCAATCATCCCTGCAAGCAAACCAACAATAATCTCTCGGCGGTCCCAAGGTTCCACTTATATATAAAGGGAGATCGAGAGATGAAATAATTCACATTAAGCACACGGAAGTGTTTTCCCAAAAAACTCCCTAGACAATATATATATATATATCCCAAGACTAAGCAGGACTGGATAGCATCAAAAGGTCGTACATCAACATCAACTGGTCACATCTACTACAAACTGCTATACACCAAGGCAACGGGTAAACATGTCAAAAGATGTCCACAAAATCCACTAGGGAAAGGGGATCAGGTCGCCAGTCAAAAAGTCAGGTCATCATCCGAAGTCGCTTAGGAAGAACTGCTGGAATCTCCGGTGTCCTCGCTCTCCTCTGACGGCTCGTACTCGGAGAAAGTCTCTGATGGAACCTCCACAGAGTCTTTCATGGTCGCTTCCTACGACTACTCAGCCCGGTCTCCCTCCATGGTCGCCTCCTGGTCCAGCTCAGATGGATCTCTCTCGGACGGCTCCACCACGATGACCTCATCCTCTGGCGGTGGCACGGGAAACTCAGCTGTCGGCGTCCGCTCCGGGCCGTTCCTCGAACCAACCACTGAGCCCTCAGGAAACTCCTGGTCTGCTATCGTCTGACACCAAGGAGGTATGACACCTTCTGGAACCTCATGGGGCTTCAGCGGCCCGACCTTCCTATCCCCGTCCTATCTAAACCAAGCCTCAAACCGATGAGGCTTCCAGTCAGGCTCGCCCTCATCTACCCAAACTACTATACATTTCCTTATGTATATATTACCCTGCCTATCAGGGAACTCATCGTAATACGCCGTCATCACCTACGGGTCCCCGAATCTGATAGGCCACATTGCTATTGTCTAGGATCTGTAAAGTAGAATTTCCCCAAAAGGGGTGAGATACACATCTCAGTAAGAAAAACCTAACCCTAGGTCAGGTTGACCGTCCACTCGGGCAGTCAAGTCACTCAACCTATCCAACTCATGAACTCACGCGGACATGACAGTCATAATTCAATAAACAATAATGCATAGAGGACAGGCATGCATTTATATTCTCATGTCACACACAGTTGCACGAATATGCTTGGCCTGTCACTTCACCACACCAATCAACCTCTGTTTGCCTCATTCTCTAGCCCGCGATTAGATCGCATCAGGCTCGGCCCGCGTAAACGCATCAGGCCCCGGTTCAATTTCCAGGCAGAGTCTATGAGCTCGTATTCTGTCCCACGATTATATCGCATCAGGACTGTGGCTATCTCAACCCCGGGACTCCGTCGCATCAGGGCGCCACCTTTTCATAATCTGCCCCGCGACCTC
Source organism: Rhodomyrtus tomentosa (assembly GCA_028455895.1). Lineage (NCBI taxonomy): Eukaryota > Viridiplantae > Streptophyta > Magnoliopsida > Myrtales > Myrtaceae > Rhodomyrtus > Rhodomyrtus tomentosa. The sequence goes on along the minus strand of JAPCWY010000008.1, from coordinate 24,101,647 downwards.
GTCGCATCAAGTTCTCAACCTCCGCCCCGCGTCTCACACGCCTCAGGGCTATGCCATGCAATGTCACAATCATGTCTCATGCCACATCATATCAATTAACTTGATTTTTAAAAATCAAATTTCATAACCAATGGCCAATGCGCACGATAATATGTTTAATAAATTTCGAGACATGCAATTCAATTCAAATAGTACTCAGGTACTCAGACCATTCACACATAGGCTAAGTCAAACAATCATTCTATAATGTCCAAGGGCGCATCAAGCTATTATATGCGACGATTTTCTCATAAATCGTTCCGTTCGGCCCTCGACTTACCCAATCGAGTCCAATCCCCCTAGCCTCGGTTTAGAAAATTCCTTACCTCCGCTAAATAATGCAAATTACTCCTCCTTGCACCTCCTAAGGTTCGGCCAACTCAAGTCCAAGGTCAATCCATCGCGCAACCTAGGATAATCAATCGATTTTGTCAAATTTCAAGTTCAATCCCTCCATTTATCCATCCAAATCATCCATTAGATACTCCTCATCATCAAAACACATCATACACACCAAATTACAACACAATCCCTGCCTATTCAGCCCTCCACAGAGCTGGTTTGGCCCAACATTGAACTGGTTCCATTCGGTTCTGTTCATGCCGGGTCCAACCGGCCTTAATCTATCTCAAATCCATCAAATATACACCATTCTACCTCTTATAATGTCTGCCTAAGAGTTTGGAAGTCTCACCTTGAGTTTCAAGTCGCGCGGTTGCCGGAAAGTCGTCGGAAGTCGCCGGAGCACTCACACACAGAATACCGGCAGATTCTGGGCATAATGTACAAGGGTTGTTCATGGTCAAAAAATTATCAAATAAATCCCAAATTTTTACCACAGAACCATCTATATGTCTACTTGATCTCCACAAAATTTGAGCCAAAGATTCCAAGTTTTCGGCTGTCTAAAGGATTCAGAACCAAACCTACCTCAAACTGAAACAGATTCCGTCGTCCTGTGGGAGAATGCTTTCCCCGAATTGCTCAGAGCTCCAAATGACCTGATTCTAGTTGGAGGACGTCGGCAAGACGTGGGGCTACGTTTGGGTAGTCGATCGGTAGCAGGGGACAGTCAGAGATGGCGGTCGTACGGACCGAACGGCGGCGTCCGGCGGTGTCGGGTGGAGCAGAAACTGGAGAAGAAGAAGAAGAAGAAGAAGCTTGGTCTGGTCTTTGGGGGAACAAAAATGGCCGAATGGGGGGTTTGAGGAGAGAGAGAGAGCTGTTTATTATCCCAAAAAAATTTAAATTAATTGAGGTGATTGGTAGGTGGGCATTAATTGATGAAATGATCTACTACCCTTGGATGCTTGACACTTGTCCATTGTTCTTCTCAAGGGCATCCATTGGCCATCAATTGCTCTTCAATTTGCAGCAGCTTGGGGGAGGAGAAATGTCCATTTTGCCCTTCCTTCAATTATAAAGACAAAGTCCTAAGCTTGAGGGGCATTTTGGTCTTTTTACCTCCGATGTTCGGAACGTCGTTTTTCTCGTCTCTAATTTCTTTGATAGGGTGACGGCCAATCCAATTGACGTTGGAATTCTTGATTTTCCTTTTTCAAACTTTTTAGGACTCAATTCTGATCGTTCCTTCTACCAGACGTGATTCTAGCCTATTCCAAACCGACGGGCGACTTCTGCAGACTATATGCATATCGACCCCGTGATTCTCATCACGTTTAGAGCTCGTTAATTCATGGCGGCCTTGGTTGTCATGTAATCGCGAGAGCTTATCGCTAGTCCCTGTGGTCTCGATCGTCACAGTCCGATTTAGGATAATTTTGCAAATCGTACGTTGGTTAAGCGGCATCACCCGCGCTCCAACCGTACGACGCTCGCATGGTAATCCTTAATCGTTCTTAGATCGGCCTTTTTACGGTACTAAATATCCCCTCGACAATCCTTATGGTCAAAGCGCCATTTCCTATTCAAGTCGCCTAGGTCCACGTATCTCTCATGCGTTAGCCTTTCCCCTTTGGTCAGTCTGCTCAAATTGATCAGATTTGAGTGGAATACAACTGAAATACATCGCTTGATATAAATAAACTTCTCATTACAGAGTCTGAAGTTGATTGAAAATCAGAATGTCACAGTTTCCTTTTCTTGTATTGTCCTCTCCTGTACGAAGATATGTAACGAAAATCTGTTGATATTTTCTTTCTCTTTTTTTTCACTTTTTTTTCACTTTTTCCAAAAGAAATCGACCACAAGCATCTTGAAAATATTTTGCAAATTAATTTCTGAATTGAGCACAATGCTATTTTCGACTATGGGTTAGCTCGAATTTGTGTCATCATGGGCTTATCTTGTCCACTTAAGTCCATCATCCTTCAATTTGGGTTAATTCTTGTACTGTTGGTTAAAAAAAATGAATACGAAAGATGATTTTAATTATTTTTTATTAAAACTAAAATTAGTTCTTTTTTATGCATAAATAACTGAAAAAGAAAGATTAAAATTTAGATGTCAACAAAGTTAATGTAGCCACGGGTTTGTAAAAATAAGAATAATCCTCCCGCTATTTTTATTTAGGTTTCTAAACAACTTACCATAAATAGTTATTGGGCCATGAAAATGCGGCAATTCTTTTCCACGAAATTAGATAGTACTTGCTGTGTACATAATGCCCCTTTCATGGGCCCCTAAGTTTAAATTTTAAATTATGCTTTTGAAAACTTCCCCCCCCCCAAACAAAAAATAAATGGAAGACTTTGGAGGTGAGAAGAAATTGTTCACTCAAATCCTATTTTAATTTTTTAAAAAGAAATTGTTCAATCAAATCCTATCTTATTTTTTTAAAACTAATTTAAGCCTAAGTTTTACGTGAAATCTGTTATAATTTTCCCAATCAATTTAGTAAGCCCTCAGCATTTGTGACTAACTCCAACTTCCATCTTCTTGTATTAAAAAAAAAAGAATAGGAAGAAGAACAGCAACTCAATTATTTTTTCAATTAGTTGAGCGTCATAGCTTATGTATGAGGCTCACTTATGTGACACAATTTCTTTTTTACGAACACTTAAGTGCTATCATTTGAGTTTTCAATTGATCAATTGAATACCATAACTCCTTTACAATGTTCGTCATAAATGTTATGTGTGACATTCCGAATTTCCGCCTCCTTGAGGCTTAAGATATGGAATGGAATCTCAAAATTGAAATAGTGGAAATAAAGAATTCTAACATTATATTAGAATTTGACATCGCCTCGTTGATGGTCATTAAAAATAGGAAAAAAGAAGTTTCGGGTGGAAAGTGCCAAATTACCGTTTTGTCCCTCGACCCTTGCCCTTGCCATAAATGTTAACGAAGGACGTTTTGGTCATTCGATCTTTCCCCATAGGCTGTCGAAAATCAATAATGGAATGGTCAATGAAGGTCAAAGGAGGCCTTTATATTATTGGAATGAGGACAAGTGTCACTTGGGGGTGATTAGCATTTAATCTTCACTCCCAACTACCATTCTACTCCCTTTAACTAAGTTTGAGAAAAGCTTAGTGTGACATTCTGATTTTCAATTAAATTCAGACTCTGTAATGAGAAGTTTATTTATATCAAGCGATGTATTTCAGTTGTATTCCACTCAAATCTGATCAATTTGAGCAGACTGACCAAAGGAGAAAGGCTAACGCAAGACGAGATACGTGGACCTAGGCAACTCGAATAGAAAATGGCGCTTTGACCATAAGGATTGTCGAGGGGATATTTAGGACCGCAAAAAGAACGATCTAAGAACGATTAAGGATTATCATGCGAGCGTCGTGCGGTTGGAGCGTGGGTGATGCCGCTTAACCAACGTACGATTTGCAAAATTATCCTAAATCGAACTGTGACAATCGAGACCACAGGGACTAGCGATAAGCCCTCGCAATTACATGACAACCAAGGCCGCCATGAAATGACGAGCTCTAAACATGACGAGAATCACGGGGTCGATACGCGTGTAGTCTACAGAAGCCGCCCGTCGGTTCGGAATAGGTTGGAATCACGTCTGGTAGAAGGAACGATCAGAATTGAGTCCTGAAAAGTTTGAAAAATGAAAATCAAGAATTCCAACATCAATTGGATTGGCCTTCGCCCTATCGAAGAAGTCAGAAACGAGAAAAACGACGTTCCGAACATCGGAGGTAAAAAGACCATAATGCCCCTTAAGCTTAGGACTTTGTCTTTATAATTGAAGGAAGGGAAAAATGGACATTTCTCCTCCCCCAAGCTGCTGCAAATTGAAGAGCAATTGATGGCCATTGGATGCCCTTGAGAAGAACAATGGACAAGTGTCAAGCATCCAAGGGTAGTAGATCATTTCACCAATTAATGTACACCTATCAATCACCTCAATTAATTTAAATTTTTTGGGATAATAAATAGCTCTCTCTCTCTCTCCTCAAACCCCCCATTCGGCCATTTTTGTTCCCCCAAAGACCAGACCAAGCTTCTTCTTCTTCCTCTTCTTCTCCAGTTTCTGCTCCACCCGACCCCGCCGGATGCCGCCGTTCGGTCCGTACGACCGCCACCTCCGACCGTCCCCTGCTGCCGACCGACTACATAGACGTAGCCCCACGTCTTACAGACGTCCTCCAACTGGAATCAGGTCATTTGGAGCTCTGAGGAATTCGGGGCAAGCATTCTCCCACAGGTCGACGGAATCTGTTCCAGTTTGAGGTAGGTTCGGTTCTGAACCCTTTAGACAGCCGAAAACTTGAAATATTTGGCTCAAATTTTGTGGATATCAAGTAGACATATAGATGGTTCTGTGGTAAAAATTTGGTATTTATTTGATAAGTTTTTGACCATGAACAACCCTTGTACATTATGCCCAGAATCTGCCGGTATTCTGTATGTGAGTGCTCCGGCGACTTCCGACGACTTTCCGGCAACCGCACGACTTGAAACTCACGGTGAGACTTCCAAACTCTTAGGTAAACATTATAAGAGGTATAATGGTGTATATTTGATGGATTTGAGATAGATTAAGGCCGGTTGGACCCGGCATGAATAGAACCGAATGGAACCGGTTCAATGCTGGGCCAAACCAGTTCTGTGGAGGGCTGAATAGGCTGGGATTGTGTTGTAATTTGGTGTGTATGATGTGTTGTGATGATGAGGAGTATCTAATGGATGATTTGGATGGATGAATGGAGGGATTGAACTTGAAATTTGACGAAATCGATTGATTATCCTAGGTTGTGCGACGGATTGACCTTGGACTTGAGTTGGCCGAACCTTAGGAGGTGCAAGGAGGAGTAATTTGCGTTATTAAGCGGAGGTAAGGAATTTTCTAAACCGAGGCTAGGGGGATTGGACTCGATTGGGTAAGTCGAGGGCCGAACGGAACGATTTATGAGAAAATCCTCGCATGTAATAGCTTGATGCGCCCTTGGACATTATAGAATGATTGTTTGACCTAGCCTATGTGTGAATGGTCTGAGTGCCTGAGTACTATTTGAATTGAATTGCATGTCACGAAATTTATTAAACATATTATCGTGCGCATTGGCCATTGGTTATGAAATTTGATTTTTAAAATCAAGTTAATTGATATGATGTGGCATGAGACATGATTGTGACATTGCATGGCATGGCCTTGAGGCGTAGGAGACGCGGGGCGGAGGTTGAGACCCTGATGCGACGAGGTCGCGGGGTGGATTATGAAAAGGTGGCGCCCTGATGCAACGGAGTCACGGGGTTGAGATAGCCACAGTCTTGATGCGATATAATCGCGGGACAGAATACGAGCTCATAGACTCTGCCTAGAGATTGAACCGGGGCCTGATGCTTTTACGCGGGCCGAGCCTGATGCATCTAATCGCGGGCTAGAGAATGAGGCAGACAGAGGTTGATTGGTGTGGTGAAGTGATAGGCCGAGCATATACGTGCAACTGTGTGTGACATGGGAATATAAATGCATGTCTGTCCTCTATGCATTATTGTTTATTGAATTATGACTGTCATGTCCGCGTGAGTTCATGAGTTGGATAGGTTGAGTGACTTGACTGCCTGAGTGGACGGTCAACCTGACCTAGGGTTAGGTTTTTCTTACTGAGATGTGTATCTCACCCCTTTTGGGGAAATTCTACTTTACAGATCCTAGGCAATAGCAATGTGGCCTATCAGATTCGAGGACCCGCAGGAGATGACGGCGTATTACGATGAGTTCCCCGATAGGCAGGGTAATATATACATAAGGAAATGTATAGTAGTTTGGGTAGATGAGGGCGAACCTGACTGGAAGCCTCATCGGTTTGAGGCTTGGTTTAGATAGGACGGGGATAGGAAGGTCGGGCCGCTGAAGCCCCATGAGGTTCCAGAAGGTGTCATACCTCCTTGGTGTCAGACGATAGCAGACCAGGAGTTTCCTGAGGGCTCAGTGGTTGGTTCGAGGAACGGCCCAGAGCGGACGCCGACAACTGAGTTTCTCGTGCCACCGCCAAAGGATGAGGTCATCGTGGTGGAGCCGTCCGAGAGAGATCCATCCGAGATGGACCAGGAGGCGACCGTGGAGGGAGACCGGGCTGAGCAGTCGCAGGAAGCGACCATGGAAGACTCTGTGGGGGTTCTATCAGAGACTTTCTCCGAGTACGAGCCGTTAGAGGAGAGCGAGGACACTGGAGATTCCAACAGTTCTTCCTAGGCGACTTCGGATGATGACCTGACTTTTTGACTGGCGACCTGATCCCCTTTCCCTAGTGGATGTTGTGGACATCTTTTGACATGTTTACCCGTCGCCTTGGCGTATAGCGATCTGTAGTAGATGTGACCAGTTGATGTTGATGTACAACCTTTTGATACTATCCAGTCCTGCTTAGTCTTGGGATATATATATTCATGTGGTACGGGGAGTTGTTGAAAAACGCTTCCGTGTGCTTAATGTAAATTATTTCATCTCTCGTCTTTTCGTGTGCTCAAATTTTCCGTAATGCACACAAAATTTGAGTCAAAGATTCCAAGTTTTCGGCTGTCTAAAGGGTTCAAAACCGAACCTACATCAAACTGGAACAGATTCAGTCGACCTGTGGGAGAATGCTTGCCCCGAATTCCTCAAAGCTCTAAATGACCTGATTCCAGTTGGAGGACGTCAGCAAGACGTAGGGCTACGTCTGGGTAGTCGGCCGGTAGCAGGGGACGGTCGGAGGTGGCGGTCGTACGGACCGAAGGGCAGTGTCCGGCGGGGTCGGGTGGAGCAGAAACTGGAGAAGAAGAAAAAGAAGAAGAAAAAGCTTGGTCTGGTCTTTGGGAGAACAAAAATGGCCGAATTGGGGGTTTAAGGAGAGAGAGAGCTGTTTATTATCCCAAAAAAATTTAAATTAATTGAGGTGATTGGTAGGTGGGCATTAATTGGTGAAATGATCTACTACCCTTGGATGCTTGACACTTGTCCATTGTTCTTCGCAAGGGCATCCAATGGCCATCAATTGCTCTTCAATTTGCAGCAGCTTGGGGGAGGAGAAATGTCCATTTTGTCCTTCCTTCAATTATAAAGACAAAGTCCTAAGCTTGAGGGGCATTTTGGTCTTCTTACCTCCGATGTTCGGAACGTCGTTTTTCTCGTTTCTGACTTCTTCGATAGGGCGACGGCCAATCCAATTGACGTTGGAATTCTTGATTTTCCTTTTTCAAACTTTTCAAGACTCAATTCTAATCGTTTCTTCTACCAGACGTGATTCCAGCCTATTCCGAACCGACGGGCGGCTTCTGCAGACTATACGCGTATCGACCCCGTGATTCTCGTCATGTTTAGAGCTCGTCATTTCATGGTGGCCTTGGTTGTCATGTAATCGCGAGGGCTTATCGCTAGTCCTTGTGGTCTCGATTGTCACAGTCCGATTTAGGATAATTTTGCAAATCGTACGTTGGTTAAGCGGCATCACCCGCGCTCCAACCGCACGACGCTCGCATGGTAATCCTTAATCGTTCTTAGATCGGCCTTTTTGCGATCCTAAATATCCCCTCAACAATCCTTATGGTCAAAGCACCATTTCCTATTCGAGTCGCCTAGGTCTACGTATCTCGTCTTGCGTTAGCCTTTCCCCTTTGGTCAGTCTGCTCAAATTGATCAGATTTGAGTGGAATACAACTGAAACACATCGCTTGATATAAATAAACTTCTCATTACAGAGTCTGAAGTTGATTGAAAATCAGAATGTCACATCGTTTTTCTCTTTTCTGACTTCTTCGATAGGGCGACGTCCAATCCAATTGACGTTAGAATTCTTGATTTTCCTTTTTCAAACTTTTCAGGACTCAATTCTGATCGTTCCTTCTGCCAGACATGATTCCAGCCTATTCCAAACCGACGAGCAACTTCTGCAGGCTATACGCGTATCGACCTGGTGATTCTCATCACGTTTAGAGCTCGTCAATTCATGGCGGCCTTGGTTGTCATGTAATTGCGAGGGCTTATTGTTAGTCCCTGTGGTCTCGATCGTCACAGTCCGATTTAGGATAATTTTACAAATCGTACGTTGGTGAAGCGGCAACACCCGCACTCCAATCGTACGACGCTCGCATGGTAATCCTTAATCGTTCTTAGATCGGCCTTTTTGCGGTCATAAATATCCCCTCGATAATCCTTATGGTCAAAGCGACATTTCCTATTCGAGTCGCCTAGGTCCACGTATCTCATCTTGCGTTAGCCTTTCCCCTTTGGTCAGGCTACTCAAATTGATCAGATTTGAGCGGAATACAACTAAAATACATCGCTTGATATAAATAAACTTCTCATTACAGAGTCTGAAGTTAATTGAAAATCAAAATGTCACAAAAGTTAAGTGCTAAAAAAATATCAACTCTATCTTTTTGATGATTATAATGTCTTTATATCATCGAACATCTCCTTTTCAGAACTATAAGCTTTAACTGTTGAAGAGTTTTTTGTTGGAATCTTTTTTTTTCATTTTTTTATTTTAAGAGGAATTGTTTATTCATAGAGTAACAAGTGTGTTGGAAAAAAAAGATTCCAACAAAAAAATTAGAATTGGACTAATCAATATTCGTGATGGACACATTGTTTTCTTGTATTAGATCGAAACGTTCTTTCTGGAACTAGTTGCGAGGGTGGGAATTTATGATATGAAAAGACAATTTCTATTTCTAATAAATATGGAAAAAATGTAGAACTTAGCAAAGAAATGAAAATTATAGGAATTACTAGTCTTAGAATCTAGTTGGACGAAAATCTGGCATTTAGAGAATCGGTCTGATTCTAGCTTTGTTCGTTCCGTTTAAAGGAAGGAAGGATCCCAAAGAATCGATCTTTCTTTTAGTTATTGAATCTCTCTTTGATTGATCAATGTGTGATATTCCGAATAGGAAAGTACCCTATTAAACTATTTTAAACTTAAAACGTATCAGTAGGCCCGGCCTACGAATCTATTCGAACTATTAATGAATTCCTAGAATTTTCATCCCTAGAGTTGAATACCTCATTCAAGAATTGTTTTTGATCCAATACGTAAGAATCCATAGAAAATGAATGAAAATAAATAAAAAGACATAGAAGAAATGCGAAGTAACGATCCTTTCAAGAAGTGATTGATCTACCCGGAAAAGAGAAAAGAAGGAATAGTGTGTATTTTTCGTTGGGGATTTCTTGGAAAAAATCGTCGTATCTTCCTACGATTTCGTATGAAAGATATTCAGTCCATCCGAATAGTAGTTAAAGAGCAATCCAAATAATCTATGCAGCTTTAACATCTCTTGGTCAACGTAATTTTAAAAAAAAAAAGAATAGCCTATTTTCACGTCATACGACTCCTTCATTATGCATTGGACCAAGAATTTCCAGGAACATTTCGTTTCTAAGCAGAAGAGCCGTTTTCAAGTAGTCTTCGATCGATTACGTATTCATCAATATTCGATTGATTGGTCTGAGGTTATCGACAAATCTAATTTAATTAGTTTAATTTAATTTAAACTAATATGGTTCTATGGTAAAAATTTGGGATTTATTTGATAAGTTTTTGACCATGAACAACCCTTATACATTATGCCCAGAATCTGCCGGTATTCTGTGTGTGAGTACTCCGGCGACTTCCGACGACTTTCCGGCAACCGCGCGACTTGAAACTCACGGTGAGACTTCCAAAATCTTAGGTAGACATTATAAGAGATAGAATGGTGTATATTTGATGGATTTGAGATAGATTAAGGCCGGTTGGACCCGGCATGAACAGAACCGAATGGAACCGGTTCAATGCTGGGCCAAACCAGTTCTGTTGAGGGCTGAATAGGCTGGGATTGTATTGTAATTTGGTATGTATGATGTGTTGTGATGATGAGGAGTATCTAATGGATGATTTGGATGGATGAATGGAGGGATTGAACTTGAAATTTGACAAAATCGATTGATTATCCTAGGTTGCGCGACGGATTGACCTTGGACTTGAGTTGGCCGAACCTTAGGAGGTGCAAGGAGGAGTAATTTGCGTTATTAAGCGGAGGTAAGGAATTTCCTAAACCGAGGCTAGGGGGATTGGACTCGATTGGATAAGTCGAAGGCCGAACGAAATGATTTATAAGAAAATCCTCGCATGTAATAGCTTGATGCGCCCTTGGACATTATAGAATGATTGTTTGACCTAGCCTATGTATGAATGGTCTGAGTGCCTGAGTACTATTTGAATTGAATTGCATGCCACGAAATTTATCAAACATATTATCGTGCGCATTGGCAATTGGTTATGAAATTTGATTTTTAAAAATCAAGTTAATTGATATGATGTGGCATGAGATATGATTGTGACATTGCATGGCATGGCCCTGAGGCGTATGAGACGCGGGGCGGAGGTTGAGACCCTGATGCGACAAGGTCGTAGGGTGGATTATGAAAAGGTGGCGCCCTGATGCGACGGAGTCGCGGGTTGAGATAGCCACAGTCTTGATGCGATATAATCGCGGGACAGAATACGAGCTCATAGACTCTGCCTGGAGATTGAACCAGGGCCTGATGCGTTTACGCGGGCCGAGCCTGATGCGATCTAATCACGGGTTAGAGAATGAGGCAAACAGAGGTTGATTGGTGTGGTGAAGTGACAGGCCGAGCATATACGTGCAACTGTGTGTGACATGAGAATATAAATGCATGCCTTTCCTCTATGCATTATTGTTTATTGAATTATGACTGTCATGTCTGCGTGAGTTCATGAGTTGGATAGGTTGAGTGACTTGACTGCCTGAGTGGACGGTCAACCTGACCTAGGGTTAGATTTCTCTTACTGAGATATGTATCTCACCCCTTTTGGGGAAATTCTACTTTACAGATCCTAGGCAATAGCAATGTGGCCTATCAGATTCGGGGACCTGTAGGAGATGACGGTGTATTACGATGAGTTCCCCGATAGGCAGGGTAATATATACATAAGGAAATGTACAATAGTTTGGGTAGATGAGGGCGAACCTGACTGGAAGCCTCATCGGTTTGAGGCTTGGTTTAGACAGAACGAGGATAGGAAGGTCGGGCCGCTGAAGCCCCATGAGGTTCTAGAGGGTGTCATACCTCCTTGGTGTTAGACGATAGCAGACCAGGAGTTTCCCGAGGGCTCAGTGGTTGGTTCGAGGAACGGCCCGGAGCGGACGCCTACAGTTGAGTTTCCCGTGCCACCGGCAGAGGATGAGGTCATCGTGGTGGAGCCGTCCGAGAGAGATCCATTCAAGCTGGACCAGAAGGCGACCGTGGAGGGAGACCGGGCTGAGCAGTCGCAGGAAGTGACCATGGAGAACTCTGTGGAGGTTCCATCAGAGACTTTCTCCGAGTACGAGCCGTCAGAGGAGAGCGAGGACACCGGAGATTCCAGCAGTTCTTCCTAGGCGACTTCGAATGATGACCTGACTTTTTGACTGGCGACCTGATCCCCTTTCCCTAGTGGATGTTATGGACATCTTTTGACATGTTTACCCGTCGCCTTGGTGTATAGCGGTCTGTAGTAGATGTGACCTGTTGATGTTGATGTATAACCTTTTGATGCTATCCAGTCCTGCTTAGTCTTGGGATATATATATATATTCATGTGGTACGGAGAGTTGTTGGGAAACGCTTTCATGTGCTTAATGTAAATTATTTCATCTCTCGATCTTCCTTTATATATAAGTGGATCCTTGGGACAGCCGAGAGATTGTTGTGATTTTGCTTGCAGGGATGATTGCGTGCTCGCGATGGGGCGCGGGGCGTGACACTTAGTCTTCCTCTTCTCTCTCTCCCTCATTTTTCCGTCCACCATCTCTCTCTCTCTCTCTCTCTCTCTCTCTCTCTCCTCTTCATCTTCTTCATCTTCAGCGCCAACCAGCCACTGCCCTACACCAACGTCCTCACTGTTCTGGCCATAACTTCTTCGTTCGATCTCAAATCGAGGCGTGCCACCCACCATTAGAAAGCTTATCGTCTTGTCATTCCAATAAGGTATTATGAACTCAATTTAGCCTAGCTGTTTTTCCCGTAGAGATGTTTAAATGGACAAAAATCAGGCGGGTCAATTTCGAAATCCGATTTGAGGAAGAGCTCAATTTCGCCGATCTAAAGAGCTCACTTGGCTTTCAAATTTCAGTGAGACACTCTCAAAACCTTGTATAAGGGCTTAGTGATCTGAGATTGAATATTTATTGGACTTAATTTAGGTTTTAATAGCTACAATTGCTTGGTTTTGCAATAACCGAAACTGACCCTGCTACTGGCTTTGGAACCGAAGCACATTAAGGCTCATTGAAGCGTTGCCTAGCTCCAAAATTCACGGTGAGACATCTAAGAACATAGTTTGATGTGTTGACAAGGTGTGTGCATGATGGAATTGAGTTTAGAAGAGAATTGAAAGCTGTTTTGTGCGATTTATCTAGGGACCGATTCTGCCCTACTCTAGACCGATTGGACCGAGCCAATTAAGGGCTTGCCAAGGTGTCGCCTTGCCTTAAAATCCTTGGTAAGGCTTCCTAGAATGTTGTGTGATGTGTTGGTGAAGTGGTTGTGCGATAGAATTAGATTTGAAAGAGATTTTTAATTGTTGAATTGTGGTTTACATTAAGGCCATGCGTGTATCCTATTTTGACCAAGTGGAGGCTAAACCATGTGGCTATTCTTGGCATGAATTGCTAGCTCAATTGGATTTGTAAGCTGCTCCTAGCCCTCTATTAGGATGTTAGGGTACTAAGAGATAAGATTTGAACTTGATTCATGAAGTTTGTGGGTTGTTTTGGCATGAAACGCATGGAATTGGTTCTGACTGAGTTGGAACTTGATGTTGCTAATTTGATATCAATGGAATAATGTGCTAACATGCCTAAGAAATGTTGAATTGATGCTGTGATTGTTCGGTGAAGGAATGTCGTGTGTTAAATGTGACTTGCGATGATGAATTTTGATTAAGTTGCATGCTTGATGCATGATTATGCGATCGATTTCCATGTTATATATGAGGAAGCATGAGGTTGCTTGATGGCCATATAAGTAATTAAATTTATGAGCCAGATGTGCTGGAATTGGTATGTCGAGATTGGCTTGAGCCGTATGCCTCGAATAACAATGAATTGCTCGAATTATGTCAGTATTGCTTGGGGTTGAACTATGTCATACTCTTGGTTAATTGTGCTTGATTGTGGTGGTGGCAAATGAAGTGAATTGTAGCTATGCTAAGGGAATACACTCGGTTATGAATATCCAAGGGTATGCCGAGTAAAATTTTGAGAATTGGCCATGAGTGATCTTGAAGCAAAAGGGCTAGCTACCTATTTAATCGAGTTATACTCGATCATTAGATTATTTTAAGATGAGATATGGTTTGTGGTTCGAATGTGAAAAAATGAGGCTTAAGAGCCGCTTGTGATTCTTTGATTGATGAGAGGCGTGATTTATTGAAGTTAACCTTAAATGATGGAATTGTGAGCTTAAGTGCATATAAGGCATTGATGCATTAAACACGAGGCTTGAGTAAATCCTGAGGCGTTATTACACGGGATTCGACTTGAGGCGTGTTGATACGAGTCTATGAAAGGCAAATTGTACCCTAATGCGTTATGATGCAGGGTTTGGATTATCCTGATGCGTTATTACACAGGATATTGTACTTGACCAAGTAAGGATGAATAACCTAATGCGTTATTATGCGGGTAGTATCCTAGCCTGATGCGTTATTACGTGGGCTGCCTGTTGCGTTGTTACGCGGGCGATTGAGGAACACAACCTGAGGTGTTATTAACGTGGGTCTTGCCAAATATGTTATATTAGCCTGATGCATGTTACATGGGCAATTGAGAAACATGACCTAAAGCGTTGTGACGTAGGTCCTGCTTAGTATTTTATGATAGCCTGATGCGTTAAGACGCGGGCTCGAATGTCGATGTATTGGATGAAAATACTTCATAAGAGCAAATGATGGGTTAAGTGGCCTGAAGCGTTATTACGTGAGCTTTATCATTGGAAATGGAGATATATGATGAGAAAATGCCTAATGAATTGAACAGGGCCTCAAGAGTGTTTGTTTTGATCGAAAACCCTATCAGTACTAAGCCTAATCTTGCTGGTGAACTTTATGACTGAATTGAGTTATTTTCGAATAGTTGAGATACCATGAATTGATGGAATTATGCTTTATTCATGTAAAAACTTTTGTGGTTGAAATACCTGTTTTTCCAAAAAGTGTTTAGAGATACTGACAACCTAGTTTAGGGAAAGTTTTAACTTACTAAGATTTATATCTCACCTCGTCATGGGATTACCTTTTTTCAGGTCCCTATTGATGGAGTTCCATTGTCACGCCCCGAACCTGTCATGCACGCAAAATTCCACCAAGGCCGTCTTGTCTCGGTGGTACCCAAGATCCGTCGGGAAACAATTTATAACTTTTAAATGATACAAACATACAGAAGCGATGAAACTTCTCCATACAATTCAGACTTAAGATGACTCAAGACATAGAGTACGTCTTGTTATAAATACTGACTACGGGTTCAGAGGGTACAACTCTAACTTCTAGGTAACATGAAATCTCTAAAGTCACATAAGTATAAATCTATTTCATATAATTACTTCTTCAAATACTGATCACTAGCAAGCTCAAATTTCTATCGCTTGGGACCTGAAAAAGTTAATCCCACGACAGAATGGGATATAAATCTCAGCAAGTTCACCCTAAACTTAGACCAGGCCATTAGTCCTCCAAATTATGCAATAAAACAACACATGACAATAAAACATCAAAACACCTTGCTACGTCTGGCATAATGCAGTCACGATTCAAGGACAATCATATCATCAAAACCAAGCTTCACACTAGCACAACATTAAATTCATAAGCAAAAGTGTGTCCTCAATTTCACAACAACTTTCAATTCCAATGGCCAAACCCGTGTCAATACGCATCAGGCTAATCACGAATTTAATTCCAATGGCCAAGCCCGCGTCAATACGCATCTGGCTAATCATAAATTTAATCCCAATGGCCAAGCTCGCATCAATACATATTAGGCTCGGTCTGCGTCATTACGCCTCAGACCATCAAATTGACAAAATCGCGTTAAACGCATCAAGTTTTCAATGCCATTCCCGGCCTGTGTCGACATATAATCAATCTCGTCCCGCGTCTCAACGTATTAGGACATTAGCCCCCACAACCCCGCGTCTCAACACATCAAGGTACTAGCCATCACAACCCCGCGTCTCAATGCATCAAGGTGCCATAAGCTCTTAGGCTCACAAATCAAACTCCCCTTTCAAGGAACTTCATAATCGAATACATATCAGCCAAGTAATGAATCATTATCATGCGAGACGTCAAGGCCAAACGCCTACAAGGTGATATCAAATACACAGCAATATAGTCAATCTAATGGTTTGTTCTCTTGCCAACTCATCCATATTTATCAGATAGTCGTCATTCAAGGCCAAATATCACATAGCCATACCAACATCCATGTCAATCGAATGTACACAACAACAATTTAGCCATAAGAGTTATAATTTCTCACTATCAGGAGTACACACAACTCACACCTCCATTATCTCAGTCGATCATGAACAATCAATGCAATAGATTCCCAAATTCATCAATATAGCATCCAAACGCATCCAGTAGTGTCCTAACTTCCTAGCAAAGGTTTAGGAGTCACTTAATTTTCAATTTAATCCACAAAAATCCCTCCAAGACTCCTTCAAAGATTCGGTTCCCTTGATCCCAAAATAAGACAGCCGTGCGACCTAATCCAAAGTTCATCAAACCATCAATTTCTCTATTCAAATCATCAATTTACGAGGCATACACCTCATTAACACATCAATTGACATCTTCATAAGTCTCAACGATGAAATTGGAGCTCAATTCCATCACATACAGCCCCTAAAGTTTCGGTATGCACAGAACCGAAATAGGGCATTCTCGGTTCTGTGCATATCTCACTCAATCAGCCTATAAGCTACCATAAATCCTTAAATTACCCACTAAACTATTTGCTAAAATAAGGTTCTAGGTGTTAGAGAGCCTCACCGAAAGTTTGAAGCCAAGGCGATGCCTGGAAGTGCTCGAACAACATCGATTCTCACACGCCTACCACTGGTCAGTTTCTATCCATCAAAGGAGACACCATTTCATCATCAAATCTCCATCAAATTTAGTCAAAATTTTTACCACAACTCAGTCTATATGTGCCCTTGATGTCCACAAAATTTGGCCTAATGATTCGAACGATTAGAGGTCCTACGGAGTCTAAACATCAGCTTACCTCTAGTTGCGACGGTTTCCGTCGACTCTTGAGAAAATGATTGGCCGGAGCTCCTCAGTGGGTCAAATGTCGTGATTCAAGTTGGAGGTTGTCAGCAAGAGGATGAGGAAGATGCTGATGGTCGGCTTGAGCTTAGGTGGTGGCCGGAAGGGGCGGTCAACTGTAGCGAAGGCGGCGAGCAGGGCTGGTCAGGTGGGAGCAATTTTCGGTGAAGAAGAAGAAGAAAAGCTTGAAGATGGATATGGTGATGGTGGTTTCGGCAGAATGAAGGAAGAAGAGGGTATATGTACAATTTTGAGTGTCAACTATGAAGAATGTCAGGTTAAAAGTTGGACATTTAAGGCCAACTCTTCATCCATTAACACATGTCTAATTGTCAATCCAGTCTTCATCCAAGGGATGTTATTTTTCTTGATTTTCGGCATCCTATAAGGTGTGGTCAAAGACCAAAATGCCATCATCCATTTATTAAAGCAAGGCCAAGACTTAAGGGGCAAAATAGTAATTTCACTCTCGCCGTCGGAAACGTCGTTTTTTCAATTCAATTTACCTTCAATGAGGCTACGTCTAATTTGATTAGAACGTTAGAATCTTTATTTTTCATTTTTTTAAATTTGAGATTCATTTCATATCTCAAGCCCTGAGGAGTCGAAAATTCGGAATGTCACATCCATGAATGCATAAGATGATTAGTCGAAGTGGTATTTGATGTGATTATACTTGTGACCTTGTGTAACCTCTTATTTTGTCAACATAAGCCTTTCATTGTATCTTTGTTTAATGATTTTGTAGTAACGTCCTGAAGTCATCTTTTGTAAATAAGTTGAAGGGGTTGTTTTTCTCATTTCCGCATGCGCACTTCATATTGTATGGATGTATAACTTTTGGGCCGAAGTATCCTAGGAGACCATCGAGAAAAAAAACGGCCTAAGTGGGATGTTCGCGTGCCCACCGAGTTTGGGGCATGACATTATGTGACGTCGAATTTTCGGCACTTGGGTAAACATTTTTTAAAGATTTTGATACTTAAGAGATTGATTGAAAGTTATAACATTCGAATGAGCGTTGTTGTAGTAGTTATGGCTAATAAAAAAAAAATTACGGCACCCAAATGAACACGTATGAAAGTTACATGGCACTTATATTGTATTCTTGGAAAAAAGAAAAAATGGCAATAGTGTCGAGTACGCCTCAAGGAATTTTTTTTTTTTTGGTTCTTTCTAAAAGTAAAATAAGTAGAGGGTTCAGTCAGCCTCACAAAGGACGAAAAAATACAAAAGACAATTCCGTTTTTCGTTTCTCGAGTGCTCGTCGAATCAAAAATCGGCCCCCTCCCAAAAAATGCTCCTTTCCATGTCATGTCTCCCCTTTCCACCCACGATATCAAGAAACCACCTCTTCCTCTCTCATCGTCTCTCACCTCCCCCTCTCTCTCTACATCCGAACGCGGCCTCAAAGATCCTCCTACTCCTCCCCACACCGCCCATCGCCGCCGCCCCGATGGCGTCCTCCGATCCCCAGGCCGACCCGCAACGCCGCCAGCACGTGGTCGTAATGCGCCACGGCGACCGCATCGACAACTTCGAGCCGCTCTGGGTGTCCACGGCGGCTCGCCCCTGGGACCCGCCCCTCGTCGAGGCGGGCCGGGTCCGGGCGTTCTGCACCGGCCGCAAGCTCCGGGATCAGCTCAGCTTCCCGATCCACCGCATCTTCGTGTCCCCGTTCCTTCGCTGCGTCCAGACAGCCTCCGAGGCCGTCTCCGCCCTCTGCGCCATCGACGACGAGGACCTCACCGCCACGACCTCGGAGGCCCTCTCCATCGATCCGTCGAGGCTCAAGGTCAGTCCTCCACAAGTCTGTGACTGCTTGAGTGTTCACGCGTTGTGATGTGCGATCATTTGAATGCGATGGCGATAATTTTGATTGAAGTACATCGCCGACTGATCGTCAGAGGCCGAGAGAGAAATGGACTTTAAAGTCAACGAGTGCGGGCTTCGATTATGCGTAGGTGGAATTCAGTGACGTGCGTGTCAAGCTAAAGAGCGGTATTGAATACATACGGTTCAGGCGAGCTCGATACATATAATAGATTTGACCAGATATCAAACACTTCTCCAAAGTGACTCTATGATTAGTAGAGTGGTCTCCATCCATGGGGGACCCACTGTCACGGGAGAGGGGGAACGAGTTAAGGTGTGTAAATTTGCTTTGCCTATGGTTATCACGAAGGTAGTGTGTGAAGTTAGAAAACCTGTCTGATGTGTAGAAATCCATCCTGCTGAGTTGCTGATGTTGACTTGAGTGTGTGCGCGTGAGAGAGAGAGAGAGAGGGAGAGGTCTGTCTCACTAGAGTGATGCAAATTGAGCAACGACATTGTCGCGTTGGTTTAAGGTAGAGTGAATAAATGACCTGTCTGTGCAAAATCAAGTGAAAAAGAAGAGTGATATGGCCCCTTTGAGCCAAATGCTTGAGAACAAAATGTGGGCTGAAGCTTGTGAAGCTCGATCTTTTCACATGGACACTGAAGAGGATGTATATTTCTTTTTCTCATTTTGGGAGCAGTTTGCATTTGAAGTTATGTTTGGCGATAGGTAGTGGTTATGATCTAATTAGCTCGGGAACCATCCATTCCCAGCAATGGGCATATCCTTGCGGCAAAATTGTCAGGATATTGTATCATTTAACATTCATGCATCAATATGTGGCATCAATAAGGCAACGGCAATATGCAATATAAGGCGGGGTCAAGCAGGGCAGTGCAGTATTGTAGTATCTTTGAATTAGCTAGATTTTATCGACAATGTCTGTTTAAACAAAAGAGTTACTAATGTTGTTTATGCTATGTTTGTATAGAGGAGAGGTAGGAGAAGTTTTTATGAAGGAAACTTATCTCAGGTTGAAACATGTTGCTTTGCTACTTTTAAGATAACGAAACGGGGATTATGAGAGAGTTCAGGAGAAGATATTTCCTCTTTCAGTCAGGCTCTGTTTCATCCAAAGTTGGAAGGAAACAGAGGAAATAATTTTCTTCCACTTCTAAAGAGTACGTAATCTTTCGGTAACTTCACTTCTTGTTTCATACTAACATGTCACTACCAAGAGACGAATTGTCTTGGTTTGGTTTTGTCCCTTTCTCTATCTGACCGCAGCTCTTTCTTCCAGTTTAGGTCATCTAGATCTTCCATTTGTATGAAAAGCACACAAATTCTTGCAAAGTCTTTTGTATTGGGCGAATCTTAATAATAGTATATTAGTTACGACTCCATGCACTTCTATTGCTTTGGTTGGTAGATCTAAGGCGAGTGGGATCTAGGTTCAACACTGTTACCTGTTTTGCTTGGTTGCTATCAATTGTTAAGCTAGGATCCTTAGAACAAAGAAAGCAGTATTTCCTTCTAAAAATAGATTGTTCCTGGATTATATCATAAGCACAGAAAAGCATCGGGATTCTAGACATACTGATTTACACCATTAAATTGTAAATAGTCATCCTGTAGAGGGGTTTTACGGAAGAACATCGGCTTCTATGTATAAATCAATTAAGAATACTAAAACAGAGATCAAACCAACCCACAGGCCTAGTGGTCCACTTTTTCAACAAAAGATGCAACTGACATTTTTGTTTACTGCAGAGTTCCATTCATGAAATTATAACTGAATGATGAAGTTTAATTCATTCTGCAGGTTTCAATTGAGTACGGATTGTGCGAGATGTTGAACCGGGAAGCTATCAGATTTCCTCCTAAAGATGGGGATTGGGGATTTGACATTGCCGAGCTTGAAGCCATGCTACCGACTGGTACAGTGGATCCTACCGTAGAAAGAGTGTATAAACAGGTGAAATATTTTGGACAAACAGTATGCTTTTGCCTGGAAATTATATAACTGGATGCCAATACATCTACTGGCAATATAATCTCGGTTTCACTTTACATTGATGCGAATTGGCTGCAGATGCCACAATGGGAAGAGACAGTATTGGGTGCACGAGCTAGATATGAGCAAATTATTGTTGCCCTAGCAGATAAATTTCCTTCAGAAAACTTGCTGCTTGTCACACATGGTAAGATCATAATTTTCATATGATTATGAAGACATCTTCAGAACATCATGTCAAGCAAGCTCAGTTGAATTTTAAGTTCCTATACTGTATTTCGTGAGCTTCTTTTAGCAAATAGGCAGGCTTTTGAATTCAGCTTCATAGCACTATTTATTTGAAGTGCTTCCAATTAGATGGTTGAGACCCATTGGTAGGTCCAACAGTGACAATGTCTAAGGGATAGACCATACTGATCTCGGGATATATTCGAGAAACACAAAAATTGACCATCAGTTAAGCACATCAATGTAGCCTGCAAGTAAGTTCCAGATATGCTTTTGCTCATTTGCCGAAGTTTGCAATTATTGTGCTTCTGTGCAGGGGAAGGAGTTGGAGTGTCCGTCTCAGCAATTTTGACGGATGCAACGGTGTACGAAGTAGAGTATTGTGCATATTCTAATCTCGAAAGACCAATCTTTCTGAAGGACGAGTTGTTCACTGCTGGAAATTTTGAGTTACTCACAAACCCCGGCCAAACTGGCATAAGTTACTTGCCCTCGAGCAGGCTCTCTGATGGCCTGTGACTGAAATAGTCAATTGCCATCCTATGATTGAAGGTACAGAGGATCCAATACAATCCCTCTTTTGAACTTGTGCTTGCAGAATGTGAGCTTTTAGTGGGGCGATTCTCGATCCCGTGATTGTATTGCTGAGACAAAACTCATTAGGATGATGATTGATGACATTGTTTATTATTGTCGTCAGTATTGATTATTTTACAATGGCAAAAGAGCTGCTTTTTCGCAAGAAGCCACTGCTGTTGGCTGTCTCATGAATGAGCCGCCTCCTCCATTTTTCTTATTTAATTCCTTTTCAGTGAGTCTTCTGCTACTACATTTTTGTCACCCAGATGCTTCTGAGCTCCATTTGCTGAAAACCGTCCTGCAGAAAATTTCAAGTTGAAAGGGGTAGGATTCGCTTGCTTACTACTTTCAGAGAATCCATTAATCCTCTTTTTTCACTTGAAACAACTCGTTTGCAAATTATTTTAAATGCTGGCCATCGCAAGCGAAAGTAATCTATGCTGAAACAGCAATTCGAGAGTAGAGTTATCGAAGAAAACGTATGTAGCTTGTCTGATAGGATGACTCATACGCTAAAGTTCATAGCCTTCAACAATTCGCATTCCTTTTTTCTGCGTTTTTTCAGGTGGCTCTCCATGATTGATGTCGACTCTCCGAATCAGGAAGCAGTTGCAACGTTGATTGGCACCGCACGCCATTCATGTCGGCGAAACTCAAAAGCAAGAAAAGATGATTTTTAAATCTTAAAAAAATCAAATTGATGAAGGTATTACTTATCTGATTCGAAACTTTATCTATGTCTTTGGGCATAAATCTCGAATTATTCCTAAATGAAGGACATTAATCTTTCGTTTGTTACCCTATGTTCTTCATTCTAGTTTTACCTCCTTATGGGAATAAATCTAGAATTATTCCTAATTCGAAAGAAATTATTCTCGTGTTTATTAAAATATATTGTTCATTCTAGTTTCGTTTGACTTTTTACCTATAAAAAACGAAAAACTAAAAGGATAGGATAGGATAGGATAGGATAGGATAGGACTGGACATCAATGTACAGTAACCAAACACAGAATATGATAAATTTTATCATATCCCGACTTATATCTCAACTGCCAAACGTAACCTAGGTTGTCATATCCCGCTAGTTGATTAATGGACATCAATATACAGTAATATCGATAAAAAAGTAAGGGCCAAGAGGGATACTTTAGTGAAAACTTTGTTTCGAATTTCGAGGAGTGTATAAATAAAATAAGTGGGAAACTCGCAACCCTTCCTACATTTGGTGCTGAAAGAAGTTACGAAAATTGTAACATACCTAAAATTATTGGGAATAAATCTATGACATTGTCTCTAAATGGGAATAAATCTTTGCATTATTCCTAACAGGAGATTATTCTTGCCATTATTACACTATTCATGTTCTACTTTTATTATTTCAATAAATCTTAAACCATTCCTAAATGAAAAAAGAAATATGCCCGCGCAGTTATCACGCTCACTTCTCATTAAGACAGATTAAAAACGAAAAAGAAAAAAGGTGGTCGTTCAGAGGGCTCGGTCCATTGGGCCACGATGGACCTGAGCGACACCGGCCTGTAGTCCTTCGACTGCCGGGAGAGGGAGGTTTTCGCTTGCTCTGTGAAGCCAGCCTCACGTGAACCCCACCACTCTAGGACCAACGCTGCCCCAGCCTTCGTACGGCCCGCATGGATCAACTCTCGACTTGGAGAGGACAAGCCCAGCATTGAGCCGCTGTTAGGCCCAACCCTCAGAGACCAAACCCATGTCTAACCACATTAATGGCCCCATTCGGGTCACAAGCTCGCGCGACGGAGCTCGGCGGACGATGTGAATGACTGTCATCTATAAACGGTCTTTTTATCTGACTTGATGCCGATATGGGATTTGGATGCTCCCACTGTTTCCCTTCATCGCGCACCTCCTGTCCCTCTGCGCACGACTCTGAAACTCCAGTGGATTTCGGACTTTCTTCAATGGCCCGCCTGTTCTTTTAAGATCGAGAAGCGGCCAATCCATGGCAGAAAGCCAGATACCGATTAAAATCATGGTCGAAAAACACTGCGAATGGTACGCGGAGCATGTTCTTCCATGGAGGCATTTGTCGTTCCCGGTTTCACTGTCCGGTCCTTTTGAGTCTCTCTCTTGTCAGCAAATGTTAAATCTGGGAGATGGTGTGTTTTCATCTTTTCCTTGGAAGGGAAGACCGAGCGCAACTCACCTCTTCCTTCTCTCCGAGAAACCGCGTACTAAAACGGATGGAAAATTGGGCCCGAGCACGTTGACTTGTGCAGCTTCTGAGCACAATGTTCGGAACTCATGGAAGCACGAGTGAAACACAAATTGGCGGCGGCCCGATGAATCTATAAAATGAGCTCAGGCGGTCCTTATCTTGTCTCCTGCAATTTGCATCGCTTGCTTAGTTGGAAAAAACTATCGCAAGATGACGAGTCTTCAGTCGCGTCTACCGTTCAACTTATCTTATGTTCTCATTATGCCCATACTCGCACGATGCCATGAACTCGTCTTCAAGCGGCCTTCGAAAATCGCGTCTTGCTCATAAATTCCGGCCAACTTATTCCATAGCTGCATCCTTACTCTATTTATAAGCCACGTATGATTTCGTTCGGTTATTTCAATGCCAACTCCGGTGAGCTTCGACATAAATCATACATGGCTCGCCAGAGTATCTAAATTAGCCAAATAAAATTAGAAATAAAAAAAAATCCAGGTAATATTAAAAAAAATTAAAAACTAAAAGAAGTTGCAACATAATGTTAACAAAAAATAAATGATATGTAATAAGTTGGTCGGAATTTCTTGTCGTTGGCACTTAAGTGATTATTTTTTCCTATGATACGGCACTAAAGTGATTAAAAAAATATATATTAGCACGACATCGCACACAAATATTGACATTTCAAATGTCATTTTGCTGCCCATTTTGCATCCAATCTTCTCCGGGCATTTCAATCAGAAATTCATTGACCTTTTAAACCGACATCCTTGTCGACCATCGCTAACCATATGTCGTTGTATCCCGACAATTGATTACTGATCTTCTATTTACATCAACGACAATAATAATAACTTGCACCTTACTCACATTCCTATCCATATCGATGATTTGGTCAAATTTTGGTGCAAACCCGCTCGCAAGTACTTTCGGAGAATCGATTTCTCCCCCTTTTTTTTTTCACCGGAAACAACTTATTTGCAAAATTATTAAATGCGAGCCATCGTGATCGAAAGTAACCTAGGCTGAAACTGCATTTCCGGAGTAGGATTACCGATCAAACCCGATGTAGTAAGCGAAAGTGAAAACCAACTAGTAACAACAAAACGTTGGGACTATTCGCTGTGTTTTTGCACATGCACGATCAATATAATGACAGTTTTATTTAATTTTATACCATTGGGTATACATCCAAGCATATTATCATGTCTCTTGGAATAAATCTCGACTTTGATCCTAAATGGAAGAAATTATTTTCCAATTTATAATTAAATACTCTTTGATCCTAAATGAAAAGAAATTATTCTTGCCATTATTATTTCACTGTATTCTTCATTCAACTTATATCATCTCAATGGAAGTAAATCTTCCCACGCTTACTACACTGTATTCTTTCGTTCTAGTTCCTTTTACCTTTTCACTTATAAAACCCACGAAATTAAGGGCCTGCTATTCTTATTTCAAAAAGTGATTCTAATTAAAATTATTTTTCTAATTCTATTCTCTAAATAAAATTTAGAGAATTAAAACATATTTGGTAACTGCACAAAATTTTTATTCTTGAAATAAAAACGCATTTAGTAACTGTACAAAAATTTTGTTCCCGCAAAATATTTTATCTTCCCATTTTTGTTATTTAAGTCAAATAATTATATAATTATTTTATGAAATTTCATCATACATTTCTAATTAATTGAAGATTGATTCATATTGATTCTCATATTTAACACATTGCATATAATATTTTTTTCATGCTATTCCATCTAATTATCATGTTATAACTAGTCATTTTAAGGTTTAAAAAAGGATAAATTATATTAGGTTAGTACATCAAATGGTTAGGAAAAACCGTTCGATTCTGTGCAAGTCTTGACTACGACGGTCCGAGTGTTCACGCAGGGTGTTTCTCTTTTTTTTGGTCTCCCGTAATCCTTCCACTGCCGGGAGCCACAGGTTTTCGCTGCTGCTCTGTAAACCCCTCCCCCCTAGGACCAACTCAGCTTGGAACGGATGGGCCAGTTTAATCAGCAAGCAAGGCCCGACCACAAGAACCAAACCCACGTTACACCACACTTACGCCCCCACTGGGATCACAAGCCCGCGCAACCGAGCCCGACATACCATAGGGGCAATCGCGCTTTATATAAACCTGCTTTTCTTTTGACTTTTGTCAATGCGGGACTTCTATTCACAGGGTTGCTTTCATTGTTTTTCTTTTTTCCCCGTCCATCACACCTCATGTTTCTCTGTGCACGATTCTGAAAATCCAATGGATTTCGAACTTTTCTTCGGCGTTCGCCTATTTCTTTAGATCTACAAGCAACCTGCTCATGGTAGAGAGCCAGATCCCGAGCAGAATCATGATCGAAAAAAGAACCGCGAAAGCTGGGCCGAACCTGTTCTTCTCTGGTAACACTTGTCGTTCTTGGTTGTTTCATTGTCCAGTTTTTCTGAAGTCTTTGGTCATGAAACGTTAAAGGAGATGACGTTCTTCTCTTTTTCCTTGGAAGGGAGGATCAAGAGGAGCTCATCTCTTTCTTCTCCTCGAGATGCGTATAAAAGAGGAGGAAAATTGGGCCCGAACAAGTCGAATTGTGTAGCTTCTAAGCGCAACGTTTAAGGACTTGTGACGGAGCTGGCAGTGGTCACTGGTCAGTGGCCACAGCGGCGTCCATGTGAATCCACGCAACAAGTTTTGGGTCAAGATTGCATCTCGATGTAGGACGGGGTCTCTCGGAAACTGGGTGTGGGGACCCCCAAATTGAAGGATAAAAGAACTGGAGGATGAGTAACTTCTATGACCGTAGATATAATATGATCATAAGAAGCATCTTGTTGTATTGAATATGTAAATAGGCTAATCTATATCAAGGAAGTATAGACTCGATTTTGATTTGGGTTCCGTTAATATGCATATTTTGAGATCGATTCGAGGCCTTTCTTAGCTTTTGTTTACTCAAATATCATTTCATAAGATTGATTAGCACATCTACGCAAATTTTACAAAATTCACTTTATTTTGAAACCTCTTTTTGTGAGCCTTGATGTTCCAACATAGTGAAACAATAAAATTTATTCTTCAACCATAAAATTGAATGATAAGCTCGATTTCGATCATGGTCACATTCATGCACAACTTGAGACTTGAGACTGATTCAAAGCTTTCTTTAGTTTCTTAACTTGCATTTCTTTCATAAAATTGGTCAATTCATCTTCACAAGCCCTCTACAATATATTCCGAGATGAGCGATTTCTCTTGAGTTTGGTTGGCTTACTTCAAGCACAACCTTAGTCGGTCTTAGCCAAGGTTTTTGACAATGAAAGATAGTTTAAATATCTAAAATGAGAGATAAAGTTAACTGAAATTATGTATGCGTTCTAACTTACGTAACGAAAATTGAAGGATCATGTTGAGTCTTTATGTTTAAGTCGATAGATAAATTCTACTCGAGGGTATTTTGGGAAAAAATGTGAAAAATGTTTGACGAAAAAAAAATTAATATATTTTCTTCAATGAAGGTAAGATTTGTTAAAAGAAAGGGTTAAAATTGAGGAAAAAAATTAATATATTTTCTTCAATGAAGGTAAGTTTTGTTAAAAGAAAGGATTGATATCACGGAAAAATCTCAAACTGATACACATATGATAAATTTACTTTAAATTATTTTTTTGATAATAAAAAACCCTAAACTGGTACACATATAATAAATTTATCCTTAACTAATTTTTTTTACCACTAAAAATCAAAAACTTGTATATCTGTGGCAAATTTACCCTTTCGTTAAATTCAATTAATACTATGAAAAATCTCAAATTGAAATATCTGTGACAAATAGAGGTTAAAAATCATAAATTGGTACAATCATAAACAACTACATATCATCTAACTCAGCAATTTGACAGTTAAATTTAACGAAAATTGATGGATGATAAATTTATCATAGATGTATTAGTATGGAGTAAATTTATTATAAATGTATTAGTTTGAAATTTTTATGATGAAAAGAATAATTTGAGGTAAATTTAATTATATTTACTAATTTGGATTTTTTGTGATATTACCTAAAAGAAAAGGATGAAAAGGGACCAAATCAACACCTACACTATCGCACGTGTGGTTAGCCGAAGCGTATCTGCACAAAACCTCAATCAGGAGTTGAGAGGGTTTTACGATCCCCTTCTTCCTCCTCGTCGATTGCTGCAAAAAAAATTTCTGGGATTTCGAGCCTCTTGAGTCCGAGTCGACCCTTTGTTCGTGTTCTCCTGAAAACCCTAATTCGATTGAGAAGAAGGTCGTAGGGGAAGAGAGTGACGGAGTGGGCGATTGGCATCTAGGATGCAGCATATAAAGAGATCGGCAGCGTCTGTCAACGTTCGATGGACCAGTTTGATGAGACTACGAAATGGATTCTCTTCCCTCTCAGAGCTCAAGCGCTCGAGTTCAGTCTCCGAGGTCGGCCTGCCTTCCTTCTCGTCGGCAGTCGCCACGAGCAATCGCAGCAACATGGCGGAATCTGTGAGAACCTGCGTTTTTTTAAGTTCATTGCGCGTAATGCTCACTGTGATGAGAAATGCGTGTGCTTGAGAATGTATATGTATTGGCCTGCATGCAAATTTCTCTTTTTTTCCTTCTGGGGCGAGGCACTCAGTTCGTGTTTCTGATTGCCCAATCTTGTTTGTTGTGAATGTTGCATGCTGCTCCATCACTTCTTGTTGATGATTTGACCAGAGGATGTAAAGTTTCAATTTTGGTTTTGTGTTAGCTGTGGAAGAGGATCTCTGTTTTCGTTCAATTTTGAGTCAAAAGCCGGTTAAAGCGGATAAGATATGTGTTCTGGGAGATACTCGTGATATTGGAATTGAAAACATCGCTTATCCTTTCTGTAAATTGCTCAGTCTGCTTGGAAGTACAGGTTGATTTGGAAAGTTGCTAGTACGATAACGTATGGTTTGGTAGTGATTGTATCAAGTTTTGACATTCCAGGTAAAATTCATGCTCTTCCTCACTGCCCCTTCGAATATACTAGCTTGATGTTTAGTGGTTCTAACTCCGATGGTTATTTCCCCTTACTCTTGAATATCCCAACAATGCAGACAAGGGCTGCTCATCTCTCCTTGGAGTACAAAATAAATTATTAGCTTGTAGATGAAAACCATGTCAAGACTTTGTTCCTGATGCAATTTTTTTGGCCGATTATTCTAGGTATAATGATAGATGCCCAAGGCCAAGTTCTTATTATTTCTTTTTCCGCCTTTTGTCTCTTATCCCTAGGCGGTCTTCCTCCACTTTGTATATCTGTCTGTTTTTGAGGATTATGCTCTCTGATTTGTCTGAGATAGTTACTTGTCATTGCCCAATTGGGTTCATAGAAAGTTTGATCATTGTGGGGATCTTTTGTATTGCTCATTAGGAGTTCCAATTTACTAGCGCACTTACGGAGCCTTGACTTCTATTGTCCTTTATTGTCTATAAAAGGAAGAAGTTGTACAGGATTTTGTCTTTCAATTGAGACAAGGAATTATTTCTTTTCTCATGATAGTATTGATTCTAAAACCATTGGCTATTTCGATCCACAAATTGAAGGTACTAGATTACTAGTTGTGCCATTTTCATGTATTAAAATTGTGGATGATCACAAAGATGGTATTTATGTCCAGTTCTTCCAACGAGGGGAAGTCTTCCTTATGATTAATGAATGGCTACATTTCCTTGTACGGATGTTGCTCGTCTTATTTCCTTTATGTGTGGTATGAATCACCTAATGGGATGTAAGTTTAGATGTGTGACTGGAATTTGCTCCACTGATCACTTTCAGGTTGTTTTTAAGTCAAGTTCCGTGAGAAGTGCACCTCAGGCTGAACCTATGACTAAGGTGATGTATTGGTCTTCTCACTATGGTAGCATTGGTTCAGCATTGAAAACTGAAGTTCCCTTCTTTTAAATGATGCAGGAGCTACGTGGGGCCAACGGTTAGCTGCTGACATATGAATTATATTCTCATAATGCTGCTTCAGCTTAAAATATGTGCTGCTTGGTGCTAGGGGAACTAGATGAGCCATAATATAATTTACTGTTACATTTATGTTTGTTCAATTATTATGACATGTTGGTGGCAACAGTTGTGCTTCCAGGCTCGAAATCCTTGCGTGGTACAGCTGCGATGCTGCCTAATCACTATGAATTGGAAGTTTTAAATGTGAATGGTTAGCTATATGCTGAAAAATTTGAATAATTAACATTTCGGAGCATCAATATGAAACTTGATCTAGAAATGGACGATGCTTATGTTTCTCAATTGAGAGGAAAGAGACTATCCTTATGCTCCACTATTCAGTGAACAATAATTGATTTTTTGAGATCAGGACCTAACAAATCTCTGGTTTTTCTAGGCAGTTATGAGTGTTCATAAGGTGAACGCTTATTTATCCAACAATAACAATTGCTTTTTCCAAATTTTGTTTTCAGGGATCAATGTGCCCTTAAGAGTTCTATACAATGGGCAATGTATGACGCTATCCACATCACTGCTTCTATATACAGGAGCTACTAAAGATTGTAGAATCCCTTCCTTATCCAGATCCTTTGCTTCCAGATCTTCAGAGAAAAAGGGAAAGACTGAATCAGAGGTTTGAAACTCTAGAGCTGTTTCTTAATTAAAACTATGCTGCTTAGCATATATAGTAGTCCAATCTGTTGTTTTTTGGAGAACATGCTCAATTTGCTGGCTGTTTAGTTATTTGCACCTGCATACTTATGCTCTCATTAGAATAATTTGCATTTTATACATTTCCAATTGAGTGAAAGCAAGGAAATTTGACTTTGAGATACCAAAAGTATCTACTAGAATTTGTTTGCTAGGGGATGTGACAAAATCTTGTTGGTGATTGAACATGGCCACCTGTTTAAATACCAATTTAAAGTGATATACCAATTTGTTCCCATCAGATGAAGCAACTGTTTCCTAGTTTTTTTTTTTTGTTCGGAAACTGTTTCCTAGTTAGCTTCTCTGTTTTTGAGCTCTTTGAGTTTGTGCAACTCATTCCGGTTAGATATCATTGTTTCCCTCATTTTTGTCTGTTTTATGTTTGACCTAAATTCAACTGCAATATGTTGGGATGTGATCAACTAGGTGATTGTATTGATGATTGACAAGCTTAGCATTATGTTTGAGAATTAGGAGGTTTTGCTTAATTTTAGACTAGAGAAGTATGGGTTATTTGTGTCTTTTGTAAACTTTTTTGGTAATGGTTAGCCATGTTGCAATATCGGTGGATATATTCCTTAGAGGTCGATTGTAGTTGTAAACAACATTACACATTTCCCTATTTTTCCACCTGGAAACTTCGCTGAAGGCATATTCAATTCCTTTCTTATATACGATGACTGGATCAGTAGACTTGTGAACAAAATTCGCTTTTCTTACAGGCTAGGAAGGATGTGTCAACAATTGAAGATCCCTTTGATGCTCCTACCTATAACATACCTGAAAAACCAGTCACATTTACAGAGGGGGCGTCATACAGTCTCATCATTCTTGCGGGGCTTGGCATCGCAGCCGCTGCAGCATATGCTGTTTTCAATGAGCTCATATTCCAACCAAAAGAGTAGGAAATATTTTCTCTTTGTGAATGTTGTTGTTTGGTTTGAAATTTAAGATAACTTAGTTCTTACTGTGCTATTTGTGACAATATTGCCGTTCTCTGGCAGGTACAAGATATTCAATATGACTCTGAAAAGGATTCAAGATGACAGTCAGGTTTGTACGTTTACAATTAAGAATAAAAACCGTTCGTGCCTTCTTATTGATACAATGTTGTAGCAGACTCCAAAGATGATTTACTTGGGCTTTGGGGGCACTGGTCTAATTGGTTAGTTGTGGCTATGCTGCTCAGCAATAGATTATTGGTCACTCTGAGCTCAGATAGATCCTTTGATCAAACTAATTGGAACAAGAGCAATTCAAGAAGATTCCTTTTCTAAGTGTTTTGCGTAAGATGTTATCTGTGCCTATGTGGACCTGTAAAAAAATAGGAACCAAATGATGGCGTTTAGTTTTTCAAAAGGTCAGTACTCCTTGTAGCATTTACTTAGATTTGAATAAGCAACTAACCTGCTTTTGCGTTGCTGTGGAAAAGAAGTTCTGAGAAAATAAATGAACCCTTCCACTATATTAAGGGCCTAAGTTACTGGCACAATCTAGTTCAGGTTTGCTTGTCCAATGAATTAAGGAAAACTATCCATGAGTTTACTTTTCATGGCAGCCTTGTGGCTTTAGTCACCCGGGCAAACTTATGATCATGGTTCCCGTTTAAATTTATTTCGTTCAGATCATTAGTTTGGAGATAATAGTTGTGGCTCAAGGAGGTAATAACGATTCAGATTCTTTCTATTTGTGATTTTCTGTAGAAAATACTACTTTCTTCCTGGTGGCTGAATATGATGTATAATCTTGAATCAGGTTAGGATAAGGATTGGATCTCCAATTACTGGATATGGTCAAGAGAGTAGAAATCGAGCTGCACGCCAACGTATTCCTCACAGGGTCTGGACAGATGAAGATGGTGTAGAGCATATTGAGGTGACTCAGAATTCCGAGAAAATATTTTACTTTTCAGTTATAGCTTCACCTTCTTATTTATGAAATTGATATCATGAGTTCAAATCATGAACTGTACTGGTCGCTATTAGCTGCCCATTTTGTATATTGTTTGTCGCATCTATTTTTCCTTTGTGGAATAGAAAAATGATACCATGCCTTTTGTTTTGACTATGCAACTCATCTAGAAACTTCTACCTGTATTTTCACTCCAACTATTCTCACCTAGGTCAATTTCTATATCCGTGGGCCACATGGAGCTGGAAAAGTTTTTTGTCGGATGTTTAAAGACAAAGTGGAGAAGCAGTGGAAGTTCACAAGTTTGATTGTCCAAATCATATCACCTTCCCCTGCCCAATTGTTATTGGAGTCCTATGTGCCAGCTTAACTACTGAAGGAATCATTTGACTGAGATGAAGTGGTCTTCTGCCTTATTTATTGTGGAGTAGATGTCTGACCAAGTCATGTTAAAACTATTTTTTAGGATAGTAAAATTGCTGTTCTTTTTTCCTTTTTCGCGCTTTCATATTTTAATATATCATGAGCAATAGCCTGGGGGAGTTTTGTAGCATCTCCACATTTTTCTGGCCTGGAGCGGTTTTTGTTTTTCTGTTTTAATTTTTTTTTTCCATTTTCGACCTGACCAGGAAACTCCTTTCAATTTCTTCATAATGAATGTGGTTCTTCTGCTGATTCAATGAGCAAAGTTGTAGATGCTTCTACAATGGCATGGAGGTTTTATTTGTTAGTTCATGCAGATCAACTAGTACAAGTCCTTGAGTTTTTGGATATATTTGTCTCATTCTGGTTCATCAAGATATGGGTACCATTGTTTAGTCTCTTGTTGGACCATCATTCCTTTGCTTTATGTTTTGTCAATTTGTTAAGATGGTAGAGTTAGATCTCACCGTGTTTCGGGATTTTTCGTTCCGATATCTTCCTGTTCTTCTGGCTTCGGTATGTTGGAGCCCTCGTAGGACCTTAGCACTTTGTGCTTAATTTCCAGTCTATTTCGATGGAAGAGATCACCCTAGTTATGGGAAGATGAGGTCCATCAATGACTCGAAGTTTCCAACGTGTATAGAAATCAAGGTTACCTTGTTAAAGTTTCTGTTCCTCTATTTTTCTTCTCCGGAATCAAAAAAAAAAATTAATCAGAAACATATTTGGTAACGCAAATGATTTTGATTTTTTTTTTTTGCTTTAGGAAAAACTTTTGGACCAAAAATAATAATAAAAAAATTTGTTTTTCCAAAAAAAGAATACTTTTGAGAATAAAAAAAAGGCAATGATAGTCTTTTTTTCATTTTGTCGGGCGCCTTCAAGGCGTGGGCCAAAATAAGAAACAAAACAAAGTAAGAAACGAAGCAAATGTTGTTTTTGGAAAAAAAGAAAAGAAAAAAAAGTTATTTTTTTTTAAAGAAGAGTACTTTTGAGAATAAAAAAAGCAATGATGTTGGGCGCCCACGAGGCATGGGCCGAGTCAACCAGACTCGATTCAGTACTATTATTGCACCTCTAACGGATTGTCTGAAAGGAGGTAAATTTGTGTGGACTATGGAGGCATAAACTGCCTTTCAATTATTGAAAAATAAGGTGACTGAGGCACTTGTTCTAGTGCTTCCTGACTTTAATGAGATTTTGAAGTGCATTGCGATGCTTCAGGCGTTGGTATTGGGAGTGTCCTGAGCAAAAAAAGTAAACCCGTAGCATTCTTCAGTGAGAAGTTGAATGAACCAAAAAAGAAGTATTCAACTTATGATAAAGAATTTTATGCTATTGTGAGAAGTTTGGAGCATTGGAGGCACTATCTGATTCCAAGTGAGTTTCTCTTGTATTCTGATTATGA
This sequence comes from Rhodomyrtus tomentosa, assembly GCA_028455895.1. NCBI lineage: Eukaryota > Viridiplantae > Streptophyta > Magnoliopsida > Myrtales > Myrtaceae > Rhodomyrtus > Rhodomyrtus tomentosa. The sequence goes on along the minus strand of JAPCWY010000008.1, from coordinate 24,067,581 downwards.
AGCTTTGAAATATATCAATAGATAGCACAAACTGAACGCTAGGCATGCGAAGCGGGTAGAGTTTCCTCAAGTTTTCAATTTTCCCATCAAGTGTAAGGCGGGTGTGCTAAATAGTGTGGCTAATGCATTAAGCAGAAAACACTATTTGCTGTCTATAATGCAGGTAAAAGTTCTAGGCTTTGAAACTTTTAAGGATTTATATGTTGATAATCCTTATTTTAGATATATTTGGAGGAAGTGCCAAGCGAAGCCTTTTCAGCAATTTCAGATTGCTGATGTTTATCTTTTTAAAGGTAATAGACCGTGCATTCCTCAATGTTCTTTGAGGGAATATATTATTATTGAGGATCATGGAGGAGGTCTAGTTGGGCACTTTGGCGTGGATAAGACGATGGCCTTGTTGTGCGAACATTTTTATGGCCACGAATGGAACGAGACGTGAAGCGTTTTATAGAGAGGTGCCGAGCATGTCATGTAGCGAAAACCAAAAGTACTAATGCTGGCCTATACATGCCTCTATCTGTTCCAATCACACCATGGGAGGATGTCAGCCTTGACTTTGTCTTGGGCTTGCCGAGAACGCAGCAGAATAAGGATTCCATCATGGTGATTGTTGATAGGTTTTCGAAAATGGCGCGCTTTATTCCATGTAACAAGACCTTTGATGCTTCACAGGTCACTCGATTGTTCCTCCAGGAAATTGTTAAATTGCATGGAATTCCTAAGTCCATAACCTTAGATCGTGATGTGAAGTTTGTAAGTCACTTCTGGCGCACTCTTTGGAGGCACATGGGCACAAATAGGAAGTTTAGCTCTTCTCATCATCCTCAGACTGATGGTCAGAAAGAAGTTGTCAACAAAAGTTTAGGAAATTTGCTGCGGAGTTTGATTAGAGATAATCCACGACAATGAGATTTGGCGTTACCTCAAACAAAATTTGCGTATAACAGATTTGAGGATTGAACTACAGGTAAAACCCCTTTTGAGCTAGTTTATGGGCGTAATCCAATTACTCCCTTCGATCTTACTCCGTTACTAGTTCAAAAACAGTTTAGGTCAGACGTTGAAAAACACACATAATAGATCAAAGAGTTGCATTCCCAGGTCCATGATCAGATCAATAGTACGAACATGAAGTATAAGCAGCACGTTGATAGGTGCAGGAAGAGAGTTGTCTTCAAAGAGGGCGATCTAGTTTGGATTTACCTCCGTAAAGAGCGTTTTCCGGCAGGTAAGTTTGTCAATTTACAACCTAGAGCTGACGCACCCTTCAGAGTCTTGGAGCGAATTAGTGACAATGCTTACAAGATTGATCTGCTGGGTAAGTATAATGTATCCGGAACTTTTAATATAGCAGATTTTTCACCTTATTACACTGATGAGGAAGGAGCTCCTGAAGAGATTGATGACAATGAAGACGGAGCAGATTCGAGGGCGAATCTATCTCTAGCAAGGGAGAATGATGCGGATATTGTGGATATTTAGGCATATTTTATTTTTAGGCAATTTTATATTTTTAGGATATTTTCGTAATATTGAGTTTGTATTGTAATTAGGGTTAACACACTATATAAGCTTGTTTCGAGGGTTTTGAGAGTAGTTTTTGCATATTTGAAGAATATACGATTTGATATCATTTCTGAGAGAATAACGATTGTTCCTCATTCTATCGATTTTGTTCTCCATCACCTTGTTTCTATTGTATTTCGGCTTCAGCCTCTCCACAAACCTTCCCATACGATGTGGGAACTAGGAAGTAATTCATGTATGATTGGTCTTTTCTAGTATAGACTAGATAATGTTTCCTCGCGTTTTGCAGACCTTGAGGGAACACTCGCTCTATGCTAAGTTTAGCAAATGTGAGTTATGGTTGAATAAAGTGGTATTTCTTGGCCATGTGGTGTCTGGAGAAGGAATTGCTGTGGATCTTGCAAAGATTGAAGCTGTAATAAATTGGCCTAAGCCTACTATGGTCACAGAAGTCCGAAGTTTCTTGGGATTTACAGGACATTACAGATGTTTTGTGGAGAAGTTTTCATCCATAGCCATTCCACTAACGAGATTGACAAAGAAAGAAACGAGGTTCGAAGGACGGATAAGTGCGAAAGGAGTTTCCAAGAGTTCAAACATCGGTTGACAACCGCTTAGGTGTTGACGATTCCATCAGGACTTGGAGGCTATGAGATATATAGCGATGCTTCGCTAAAGAGGCTAGGCTATGTGCTAATGCAGCATGGAAGAGTAGTTGCTTACGCGTTCCGACAATTGAGACCGCATGAGATAAACTACCCGACCCATGATCTAGAATTAGCAGCAATCATCTTTGCTCTGAAAATCTGGAGGCATTATTTGTATGGCGAGAAGTTTCAGATTTACACTGACCACCAGAACCTAAGTATCTGTTTTCCCAAAAGAAACTGAATATGAGGCAGCGTCGGTGGATGGAGCTGCTTAAGGATTATGAGACATATTGTATCACCCTAGGAAAGCGAACCGAGTCACGGATGCGCTTAGCCGAAAATCGAGTATCGCCTGTCTATTGATGAAAGGGTGGTCGTTAATCGAGGATTTGAGGGATTCTGAGTTCAGATTGGAAGCCTGTCAGTTATCCAATTTGATGGCCACACTGAGAATAGAACTTGAGGTTCATGAAAGGATAAAAGCCTTGCAGCATACGGACCTAGAAATTCAGCAAATCCTAGAGACGAATGCAACAAAAAAGAAACCAGAATTCCAAGTGTTAGAGGATGGAATCTTGAAATTCCGAGGACGTCTATGTGTGCCAAAGGACGAAGAACTCAGGGAAATGATTTTATCAGAGGCTCATAAGAGCAATTATGGTATTCACCCAGGAAGCACTAAAATGTATCAAAACTTACGTCAACATTACTGGTGGAACAAGATGAAGGTGGATGTAGCCAAATACGTGGCAAAGGGCTTGGCATCCCAGCAGGTGAAGGCACAACACTGTAAGCCTAGCGGATTGCTACAGCCATTAGAGATTCCCGAATAGAAATAGGAGAACATAATGATGGATTTTGTGATGGGACTCCCAAGGAGCCAGAGAGGCCATGATTCTATTTAGGTAGTTGTGGATGAATTGACCAAGTCTGCAAACTTCATCCCTGTGCGAAAGTATTTCACAATATACAGATATGCCAAATTGTACATGAGGCAGATAGTGAGACTACATGGAGTACCCGTGACAATCGCATCAGACAAAGACCCTAAGTTCACAGCAAACTTCTGGAAAAGTTTTCAGGATGCCATGGGGACTCAACTGCAATTTAGTACGGTATACCATCCACAAACAGACGGACAGTCGGAGAGGACGATTCAGACGCTTGAAGATATGTTGCGAGCGTGCGTAATAGACTTCAAAAATGGATGGGAGGATCAGCTGCATTTGGTATAATTTGCATATAATAATAGCTATCAACAGAGCATTTGAATGGCACCGTTTGAAGCACTTTATGAAAGGGCTTGCAGAACCCCAATTTGCTGGGACGAAGTTGGAGAATGAAGCATTATAGGCCTAGAGTTAGTAGAGCAATCGGTGGAAGCGGTAAAGATAATTCGGGATAGACTAAAGATGGCACAGAGTCGTCAGAAGAGTTATGCGGAGAGATGATGTAAGCCTATGGAGTTTCAAGTAGGCGATCATGTTTCCCTCCAGGTGTCGCTAATGAGAGGATTATCCCAATTTGGAAGGAAATGAAAACTGAGCCCAAGGTACGTAGATCCATTTGAGATTCTGGAATGGATTTGGACCTTAGCCTACAGACTAACCTTACTGCCTAATTTATCCCAAGTGCACAATGTCTTCCATGTATCCATGCTACGGAAGTATGATCCGGGCCCGACGCATGTGCTGAACCACGAGGTCATAGAAGTAGATGACAGAGTATCCTATGTGGAGAAGCTAGTTAGGATCGAAGACTGAAAATAGCAAATTCTGAGAAATAAAACGATTCCATTGGTCAAGGTTGTTTGGGAGTACCATGGAACCGAAGGCGCTACGTGGGAAAGCGAGAAAACGATGAGGCATCAATACCCCCCATTTGTTTGAGTAACGGGTTTAATGTAAATTTTAGGGATGCAATTTTTGTAAGGGGGGAAGAGTTGAAACATTCTGATTTTCTTGTCATTTCAAGACTCATTAACGAGCAAGTATCTAACAATGTATTTCAGTCATATCTCGCTTGGATCTTATCAATCTCGAGTTGACTGACCAGGAGGGAAAGGCTAAAGTGAGACAATATACGTGGACCTAGGGAATTCGAATAGGAAATGACACGTTGACCGTAAGGATTTTCGAGGGGACATTTATAGCCATAAAAGGCTGATCTAAGAACGATTAAGGAATGGATTGCTAGCATTATACGATTATAGCGCGGGTGATGCCGCTTAACCAAGGTATAATGTGCAAAATTTTCCTAAATCGAACAGTGACGATCGAGACTATCGGAACTAGTGATAGACCCTCACAATTATATGACAACCAAAGTCGCCATGAATTGACGAGCCTTAATTGTGATATGAATCACAAGGTCGATACGCGTAATGTCTGCAAAAGCCGCCCGTCAGTTCGAGATAGGCTGGAACCACATCTAATAGAGAAATGATTTAGAAACAAGTCTCGAAATTTGAAAATGAAGAATCAAGAATTCCAACATTTCAATTGGATTGGTCATCGCCTTATCGCAGAAATTTGGAATCAGAAAAACGACGTTCCGGACGTCAGGGGTAAAATTACCATTTTACCCCTCAAGCCATAACATTGCCTATATAATTGGATGAGGGCATTTTGGTCATTGAAGCCCATTATAGCTGCCGAAAATTTGAAGGATTGAGAGCCATTGGATGAAATAATGATTGACACATGGACAAGTGTCAAGAGATTAAGCCTTGATATTGATGGAGTCATTTTTTACCTACCATTCAACTAAGTTGACTCTTGAAATTGAAGTATAAACCTCACCCTCTCTCTCTTGGCCGAACACCCCCTCACTTTGCCAATTTCTTCTTCTTCTTCTTCTTCTTCTTCTTCTTCACGCCTGGAAGCTGCACCGCCCGACCGATTCTGTTCGCCAGCTTCGCCGCCATCGATCGCCACTTCCGGCGACTTTGAGCCACCGAGCCAACCACCTGCTGCTTCCTCATCCTCTTTTCGACGTTCTCCAAGTGGAAGCAAGCCATTTGACTCGGTGAGGAGCTCCGGCCAGCCAATCTCTCGAAAGTTGATGGAAACCGTCGCAGTTGGAGGTAAGCCACGGTTTAGGCTTTGTAGAACATTGAAACCTTTGAATTTTTCGACCAAATTTTATGGACATCTAGGGGACTCGTAGAATGAGCTGTGGTAAAAATTTTGGAGGAATTTGATGGAGTTTTGACCCCAAATGGGTCTTTTGTTTGAAGGGCCAGAATTAATAGGTTGAAGACCCGGAGGAACCGGCGCCGTTCAAAGACTTTCCAGTGTCGCCTTGGCTTCAAATTTTCGATGAGGCTTTCCAATCCTTAGAACTACATGTTATCAAGTAAATTAGTGATTAAATTGAGGATTTAAGTTAGTTTAAGGCTGAAAAGTTGGGATATGCACAGAACCGAAAATGCCCTGTTTCGATTCCGTGCATACCGAATCTCTACGGGGTTGTTGGTGTTGAAATTGAGCTCCAAATTTATCGTTGATAAGTGTGAGAACGTTAATTGATAGGTCCATGAGGTGTATGTTTAGTGGGGTGATGATTTGAGCAAGAAAAATTAATGATTGGATGAATTTCCTTGGGTTGCGCGGCGGACATGATCTTGGATCATTAGAACCGAACCCTTGAAGTGCTTGGAAAAAGACTTGTATTGAATTAAGCTTGAGGTAAGGGGATTCTAAAACTTTGATAGGAGGATTGGACTCGATTGGGTATATGTGTGGGAATTGATCTATTCTTGGAGATTATAATGTGGTTGTCCAATGTGCGTCCTAGAAAGATATAGAGGACTTGAATGTTTGACAATGCTTGTGCTATGAATTGATGGTCACATTTGTATGTCAAATTTAATTGTCTCGCATGCCATGGATGTGTCGTTCGTCGCATGAGTTGCATTCGAACGTGTGCTATGAAATGAAATGAACTTGTGGCATGTCTGAGAAGTGGTGACACCTTGATGCGTTGAGACGTGAGATTGTGTGAATGGATAGCCTAAGGCGTTGAGGTGCGGGGTTTGAATTGAATGACACCCTAAGGCGTATGAGACGTGGTGGAGAAGGCCATGGTCCTGATGCGTTGAAATGCGAGACGGAGTTGAGATGTGTCGACATAGTCCTGGAATGAGATTGAAAACCTGATGCGTTTACGCGAGTTTTTCAATGAGATGGTCTGGTGTGTTTACGCGGACCGAGCCTAAGGCGTTCTAAACGCGGGCATGATAGTGAGGATGCAGGAAAAGGGTGGAAGGTGTAATCTGGGTCGATAATGTGTGCTTGAGCTTAATGATGTAATGAGATGCCTGGATTGCATGCTTGACATCCATATGTTATTTCGTGATAGTTGAATGCCTCATATGATTTTGTATAAATTGTTTATGATTGTATTTGCCTAAGTGGATGGTCTGCCTAACGTAGGGTTAGGACCCACCTTACTAAGATGTATGTCTCACCCCATTGTGAGACCCCATTTTTTTTTTCAGATCCCAAGCCTTGAGGATGTGGCTAATCAGGTTTGGTGACCCAAAGGAGATGTCAGTATATTTTGAGAAGTTCCCTGACGGACAGGGGGTCGTTTATGTTAGAAAGTGTACGGTCGTCTTGGTAAATGAGGGCGATAGTAGCTGGAAGCCTCACAGGTATGAGACATTCAGGAAGATAGGGGACGTTTCTACAGGGCCACTGAAGCCTACTAAGGTACTCTGTGGGGTGATACCCAGTTGGTGCCATCCCATTCGGGATTCAGTGGAGGTCGAGGGATCGGTCACTGGCTCAAGGAATGGTCCTGAGAGGATCCCGACCCTGGAGGACACCGATGAGGTTATAGTGATTGAGGCTACCGAGGACGATCTGGTGGAGCCGTCAGCTGACGAGATACTTGAGCACACCGTGGAGGTCTGTTTCGAGACACTCTCAAAGTACGAGCCTACTGAGGAGGTGGAGAAGACTAACGACTCTAGTAACTCGACTTAGGAGTCTCTATTTTACTAGTCTGATATTTTGATGGTGTTCTCGATACCTGCTTCTTTTGGAAGACTGATGATTGTCTTTGTAATAGCCTTGCCACCCTACTGACCAGCATGTTTAGTTTGTCATGCCATGCATGGATATTCGGAAGTTTATGTATTATTGGTACCCTCGTTACCCGGGTCCCATTTCATTATTGTAGGAGGAGTTTTCATATCGTCGCTTCGTGTGCTTTCTATATGATACATTTCTCGACTTATATGTGAATCATGAGACCTCGAGATATAGTTTGTGCTTGTAGGGAGTCGCGTACTCGTGCCCGGTGCGTGGGGCGTGACTTGCTCGGTGCTTTAGACAACCCAAATGGTTTCACCATGCACTCATACAGATCATCTCTAGTTTTGAAGGCTGTATTCCACTCATCTCCATGTCGCTCTTTAATCTGATGATATCCGCTTCTCAAGTCTATCTTTGAGAAGATAGTCGTCCCATATAACTAATCAATTAAATCATCAAATCTTGGGATAGGAAAGCGATACCTTATCGTGATCTTGTTGACAGTTCTATTATCCACGCAAATTCTCCACGATTCGTCTTTTTTTGGAACCAATAAAGCCAGTACTGCACAGGGGCTCATGTCTCTTGGATCGCACCATTTTCTAATAATTCTTGCACTTGCCTTTGCATCTCCTCATGCTCTTTAGGATTCATCCTATAAGCTGCCTTATTAGGGATAACAACTTCAGGATTGAGATCTATATAGTGCTGAATGTCCCTCATGGGTGGTAATCCAGGTGGTAATTCATCCGGTACGATATCAGCAAACTCTTCAATTATAGGCAGAACATGAGTTGGAATCTCTGGACTATCAAGATTCTGTTCCATGACTAAAACATCGAAAAGTTTTGACGCGCTCATTGTCTCCTAAAATTCTGATTTGGAAAACAGATTATTTTTTTCCTTCTTTTCTCACGTATGAAGGATCCAGAGTAATGGTCCGACCATCCTTCTTGAAGGTGTATGTATTTTGGAATCCATCATGCTGCGTTTTCCTGTCAAATTGCCAAGGCCTTCCCAACAGAATATGATAGGCATCCATTGGAACTACGTCACCCCACGCTTCATCGGTATATTTCTTCCCGATCGAGAACAGCACTAAACACCTCTTGCTCACTTTAACTTCGTTTCCCTTTTTAAGCCATGAAGCTTATAGGGTTGAGAATGTTCGATAGTTTTCAATCCCAACTTTTCGACCATAGTAGTAGATATCACGTTTTCGCAACTTCCTCCATCAATTATCATGCTACACACCTTTCCTCCACTAGTGTACTTCGTATGAAAGATATTATGCCTAAGCCACGATTCATCATCTACCTCAGCAATATTAAAAATCCTACGCACAGCTAGAGATTCACCAGAATCGGCAAAGAGAATGTCCTCTCGATCTAGTTCCACATTCTCTTTTTCTTCTTCAGATTCTTTGTTATTTGGATCTTCAAAAAGCGCTGAGTTATCAACAAAGGTCACAATCTGCCGGTTCGGGGCAATCAACCATGAAATGCTCCAGTTCCTGACACTTAAAGCATCGCTTAGCTGCAGCTCCTCCCCTGCTAGAACTACTACTACCATATTCTTCTTTTTGTGCAGAGTTTGAAATCGCGCCCTTAATTGCTATCGGAGCTGAAGAACTTATCGCTCTCTCTTGGAATTCTTTACCTTACCACTTGGAATTGTTGCCTGACCACTTAGAACCACTGCTCTTTCTTTTACATTGTCCCTCCACCTTTAGGGCCAGTCTGCATACATCCTCATATGTCTAATATTGTTGTAATTGGACAACGTCGGAAATTTCATAACGCAATCCTGCGAGGTATCGAGCAATCATTTGCTCGTCTTCCTCCGCTACATCACTACGCATCCTCAATCGATCAAATTCCTCCGTAAACTCCTCAACCGGCCGATCACCTTGCTTGACATTATGATACTCGATAAACACCTCTTGCCTATAATGGGTAGGCAAAAATTGTTTTTGCAACATCTTTTTCATCTTCTCCCAACGATCCACCTTTGGCTTCCCTTCTCTAGCACGTTGCTTTCTTACGTGTCCCACCAAATTGATGCAAGTTTTTGCAGCCTAATAGCCACCAATGTTACTTTTTGGCTCTAAGTTAGATCCTTGAGATCAAAGATCCGCTCTACCGTATGTAACCAATCGGTAAACTCATCAGGATGAGTCTTACCATGAAACTTAGGAATCTCGATCTTCATCCCAAAATTTTGAGAAGAATTATGATTTCCAGGTCATACTCCTTGATTCCGTGCCTGGTTCAAAACCACAATAGGGTTATCTTCCTCCTCTTCAACCTCGGTTGAGTCAGCGGATTCCGTTCCTTCTTTAGGTTGCGCGTCAAGCCCTGCCTCTACAAGACGTTGTTGCATACCTTGAACTTGTCTCCTCAGCTCTTTGATTTCTATGTCTCGCAAATCTCGCACACGCGGTTGTTCATCTGCATCAGGAACGACTCCACGTCCCTGGCCTCTACGACCACGCTGCCTTCAGCCACCACGATTTTGTTCAGCCATCAGTTTGAAGCAACTTGTGCTCTGATACTAAATGATGTCGAAATACGATAGAAAGAAGGCGATGAAGAACAAAATCGATAGAATGAGGAACAATCGTTGTTTTCTCAGAAATGATATCAAATCGTATATTCTTCAAATATTCAAAAACTGCTCTCAAAACCCTTGAAACAAGCTTATATAGGGTGTTAACCCTCGAAAATATCCTAAAAATATAAAATTGCCTAAAAATAAAATATGCCTAAATATCCGTAATATTCGCATCAGTGTCGGCCAAGTAAGGAAATGAAGGGGAAAATAATCTTCTATCAGTGCCCAGTCAAGGTAAGAATTCTTGGCCAAGATGGAATTAATATCAAGAAAAAGAAAGAAAGAAAGAATTCAGCAAAAGCAGCAAGAAGCAATACATTCTCGGCATACACAAAGGGCAAACTGAGTCCTACAGAGACAGAATTCTCGAGCAGGGAAACCAGACCAAAACCGAGAGGAAGCTGAGACGAATATGACACTCAATCAAAACCATGACATTAGCAAAACCGGTCATCGCTTCTCGATTGTTTCAAGGTAAACAGAAGAATTTATACTCATTTTTCACCGATTATTTCTCTCATATGAACTTACTATAGGTTAACTTTAATGTCGTACAAATTTTTACCCCTAAAACTCAATCACAACTCCAAGGGAAAACACGAAACTACTCATTTCTAATACGGCATGATTCAAATTAATTCCCTTTACTTTTGGCTTTTAATTTAATAGCTCTAGCGTAAATGCATCGATAGATTACACTTTATTTTGACTTAGTTTATATTGTTGGCCGCTACAAACCTCATTAAGGCAATTCATAAATCAGCATAGCTAGAAATAAAATTCTATCCAGAGAAAGATAAGAGTTTGTGCACCTAATTTCGAATCCATTGTACTTCAAGCGGAATCGCAACGATCCGATGCTCTAAAATCTTATCCTTTATTAACCTTCCATATAACTAGCTCAATGAGAGTCCTCACTTTCTCTTTGAACTTTATGTGAGATGATTTTCTGAATTGTTAAAGGCTAAAAGAGGGATTAGAGCGCTATTTATAGAGTTTTCAGCTGGGCTCTCTCATCACGGGACAGGCTGAACTCGGCCACACTAATTAGGCCCATATTGGACTAGTTGATAATCCTTATATCTTACCTTATTAGACCAATCCTATAAATGGTAGATTAATCCCCTAAAAATGTAATTAAAATCTCAATATAATCCAATATTAGGAAAACTCTGACATTCTCCTACTTGGACGAATATTAATTGAAATTGTAATGTAAGCGCACATCTTTGTGCTGGTCTAGAAATTACTCTTGACGGTTAATCCGATCCCATAAAATCACAAACACTGGATCATAGCATTAACTACATCAACAGACACAAAACCATCCATAATCATGAGTGTTCTTAACTCTATTGATATGGATTCATTATGGTAGTATGGAAAATAAATAACGCTCCATAAAAAGAGATATTTTATATGTTATCCCCTTTGTTGGTCACCATTATATCTTCTTAGGCGTTAGAAAACCTAATGTGTCTCCAGAAAATATCCATATATCCATTAAATTCACATATGTCTTATCTTTATAGTTAACTGTGTGTAATAAAACATATCAATATGGCTAATAATTAAATGTCCATAACCATTATTCAAGGTTTACATGCATCTCAAGATTTTCATCAAACATATGTATTCACCATAAATATTGTCATATAAACTTTAATACATATGTTACAAAATATAACAAACACATATGCAATCGTTATTAGAGAAAAATAAAATATCTCCCACTAAACAACAACATCCATGATGTGTCTAAACACCTGCTAATGACAAGTCATTCAAATATACAATGTGACATCCCGAATTCTGATCTCTCTCGAGGCTATGGAATGGAAAGATATTGATCGGTGTATTTCAGTTATATCTCGCTCGGAGCTGGCCACTCTCAAGTTAACTGATCGAAAGGGAAAGACTAATGCGGAGTTGGGTACGTGGATCTAGGAAATTCGAATAAGAAATGACATTCTGACCATAAGGATTGTCGAGAGTATATTTTGAGACAGCAGAGATCGATCTAGGAATGATCATGGGATGCTTTGCTAGCGTTATATAGTTGGGACGCGGGTGATTCTGCTTAACTAATGTATAATTTGTGAAAATTCCCTAAATTGGATTTCGATAATCAGGACCGCAGGAACTAGCGATAGACCCGCGCAATCACATAACAACTAAAGTCGCCACGACTTGAGAAATCCTAAGGTCGATACGTGTAGCGCCTGCAAGAGTCGCCCTTCAGTTTGAGATAAACTAAAATTATAGTTGACGAGAATTCGACATGAACTTAACCTCAGAATTGGGTATCAGGCATTGAGAAATTCCAACATTTGAAAAGAATTGGACGTAGTCTCATCGAGGGTAATTTATATTGGAAAAGTGAAATTTCGGACGGTAAGTATGAAATTACCATTTTGCCTTAAAAGGATATCCTTGCTTTAAGAATAGAAGAAGGACATTTTAGTCATTTGATAATTTCCTTGGTGGCCGAAAATTAAAAGGGCATAAGAGTCAATTGGCTAAAGATATTATGAACAAAGTGCCAAATGTCATTACTAGAAGCACTCTATCCACTTAGCATTAATTGCTTGTTAATCCAACTACCATTCTCTATGTTGATCAATATGGGATTAGAGAAGACCTCTCACTCTCTCTCCTCACTTCATTTCGGTAGCCCTCTCTCTCCTCCTCATCTCTCTCTTTTTCTCTCTTTTTCTCTCTCGCTCAGCTCGCCGTCTAAACCCGAAATCGCTCAGTTTTTCGGCCATAACTTTTTCGTCCAACCTTAGATTGATATGTGCCACTCACTATTAGAAATCTTATTCTCTTACCGTTCCAACAAGGTATTATGAGCCCAATTTGACTCAGCTATTTTTTCCGTAGATTAGTTTGAAGGAGCAAAGGCCAGACTGGGCAATTTTAGACCCGTGAGCTTCAAATTGCATTTCCGAGCTTGTTGTGGCTTGATTCTTGGTAAAACCACCTCTCAAGCCTAGTTAAGACATATGTGATTATGTTTGAGGGTTTGAAGATGGATTATAGAGGGTTTTAAGGGCTAATCCTTTGCTGTTTCATTGGGTACAAACTCGATCAGTTTTGCCAGAGGAAGAACCGTGAGCTTGCTGCCCTCCTTGGGCCATCTTCACTTACCTAATCCTTGGTAAGTTGATCCTCAAACTTATTTTGGTATGTTAAGAAGTGGATGGTTGAGGATTGAAGTGAGTTTTTCGGGGTTTAATGGTCGATTTTTGGATCAACTTGAAGGGGAACTGCCGGTCTCAAAATTGTCCAAATATGATCGCGACTCTTAGGGCTGTTCTCGTGGGGTTATCTTGCTTGAAACTCTTGGTAAGTAACTTCCTACACTTAGCTTAGGACTTTAGGTTACTAATGGATATGATTAGAAGTGGATGTGATGAGATCTGAGGGTTGTTTTGGGGTGTCCTATGCATAATCCGAGTCTGACTTTTTATGGTGGACTTATATACGATTATTCTTGGTTGAAGAGGTGCGAATCAAGGTTAGCTTTGTTGATTCGAGGTTGGTCATAAGTGATTTGTGGCATGAGAAGGCTCGAGGATGCTTATTTAAATTGTGTAGTTTAGAAGTCCTAATGGCATGAAGAGGCTTGACAGTTGAGCTTGATTGAGTCTGATGATGTGAATGACTAGTTTGTGATCTTAGTTGACCACGAGAAGGTCGAGTGGTGTAAGCTCGATTCATGGTTGAAATAAGTGATCAATTGTTAAATTTGGTGTACAACTATGAATCCAAGGCTAGTTGCTTTATGAAGATGAACAAACGATTAATTGAGAAGACAAGATTCTAAGTGTGCCCTTATGTATTCGGCCTTGATGTGTAATTCTAGATGATTGGCTAAAATTTGTTCCTTGTCCCATTGTGGGTGTACTCAATCTTGAGATGCCTTGTGAATTGATTGGATTAAATGACTTGATTTGTCATTGAATTACTTGGCCATGAGACTTGAAGTTGAATTTGATGCTTGAACCATGATTGCCTCTTTGTGATTATATATCTTGATTAGGCTTGGCCTGCTTAAAGATTGATAAGTATATTTATATGATATCTCATATTAACCAATGAGGCTAAAGTATGACCTGGGAGCCTTTTTTACGGGGTTTCTGGCCAAATGGTAGTCTGACCTGGAAGTCATTTCTATGGGGGTCTAGCCAAATAAAAGTGTGACCTGGGAGCTATTTTTATGGGGGGTCCTGCTTAGTGCGACGTGATAGCCTGATGCGCTGTGACGCGGGCCTTGATTTTTTAAGTTGATATATATATGACGTGAAATACTCTATACGAGTATGTGTTATATGAAATGCCTAAAGTACGAACTTGATCTTGTCTTGATGAATCATGACCTGAATTGTAAACCCCTGAGTTGTGATTTCAATGTGTTATCGCCTTTGCCTTATTTAGCATATTGCCACACTTGATGGATAGAAACGCACGATAGGACATGATTAGAAGAATGACCTCGATGGGTAGTATTGTCTGATAGGTATCGATTCGAATGATGACTTGGAGGAATAGAATTGGCATGTTTAGGAATTATCCGGAGGTACTAATGGCCTAGTCTAGGTTTAGGAGTCTACTTACAGAGTGATGAAGCGCCAAGGTTTTCAATATTAAGCTTTTGGAGAAGTCTGTTGAAGCGGATGAACATTTGATATTTCATGTTGTATCTCTTTTGTGGACTGAGATTTGGTATAATTCTATGATGCTAGGTTTCATATATTATCGACTTTAGAAGAATGTTGTATTTTGATGATGTATTGTTGTAGTGTGTGAACCAAAGACTTGAGGTTTGTAAGGTTATTAATGATACAAGTGTACATTTCCTCTTTCACCATCCCATGTCGTATTATTTTTTTTAATGGTACAAAGTTTTGTCTGCTTCCGCTTGTGCATTTCATATGGTGACCGTGGTGTTCGTCGTTGGACCCTGGGGAGTATCTGAATACACTGGATATGAAATGGAAGGTTGGCGCGTCAATGAGGATCGGGTTGTGACACACAAGGACAAAGACATTCGTCAGTAGGTCTCCAACCATATCATCTATGGAAATATGCTTTGCTGCAAGTCACCATTTTGTACGAATTCCTTTATAGTAAAAAACTTGACCTCCATGTGTTTAGACCCCTTGAGACCTTTGTCGTTGTTAATAAACAACACATAATAGTTACTATCATAGTACAACTGCATGGGCCTGTCAACAATGTCAAATATGGTCAACTTCTTAATGAGGTTCTGGAGTGAAATAGTCTAAGTAGCATCTGTATAGCATGTTATAAACTTCACTTGCATGGTAGAGAATGATATTATTTTCTGTTTCTCACTTTTCCATGATACTGCACCGCTTGCCTACATAAAAATGTATCCAGATGTAGACTTTTTATCATCTTGACAACCAGCATAGTCTAAATATGAATACATATTAGTTGCACATCCTGAACATGTCTGTAAATCAGCATATCATTTTTTGTCTTCTTTAGGTACTTCAAAACCTTCTTGGTATCAACCTAGTGATTGTTTCCTCGATTTGACTGGTATCTGTCTAGAAGTCCTATTGCAAAAGAATTATATAGTCTAGTGCAAACTTGTGCATATATGATACTATCAATTGCTCTAACATAAGGTACATCCTTCTTTGGGCTTTCTCAATACCTTTATAGGCAGGAACAATTCCTGGCTTGTAATTATGCATATTGAATCTTTTCAGAATACGAACAATATATGCACTCTGAGATAAACCCAGTAGCTAGTCAGAACGATCCCTATGTTTCTCAATGCCAAGGACAAATGACGCCTCACCAAGGTTCTTCATGTCAAAGTTCTCTGACAACATCTGCTTTTTTTTTCATGTAGTAATTCAATATCACTTCTCGGAAGCAAGATATCGTCTACATAGTGAACGAGAAAAATGAATTTCCTCCCATTGACCTTGCAGTATATACAATGATCCACTCCACTCTCGTAAAAAACCGAATAAATTAACAATACTAATATCATTGTTTGGAAGCTTACTTGAGGCCATAAATAGACTTCTTCAGTCTACACATAAGTCACCTGCAAGAATCTTCCGATTGTACCGTATAGACTTCTTCATCAAGGTCTGTATTCATAAAGGCAATTTTAACATTCATCTAGTGTAACTCCATATCTAAGTGAGCTACTAATGCCATTATCACTCTAAAAGAATCTTTAGAAGAGGTTGGAGAAAAACTTGCTTCCTAGTCTACTCCTCTCTGAGTGAAACCTTTGGCTATTGGTGTGACTTTAAACTTTTCTATATTTTCTTTGGAGTCCTCGTTTGTCTTGTACACATATCTATAGTCGATTTCTTTGTAGGTCTCATGCAATATAATTTCCCAAACACCTTTATGTCTCGTGTACTACATCTCATCTTTCATCACAGCCAACCATAGATCTGATTGAACAAGAAACATCTGAAAAAGTGACTAGATCAACCACACAGCCGATATCGTAGTTTGTTCTCCTAGATAGATTACATAGTCCGGTGGAATAGCTTATCATCTCTGCTTGATAAACCTCCTAAGTAGAGCTACCTCAACTTGATTCTTCAACTATTGGGCTTGAATAATTTCATGAGGAGTTGTTTCAACAATGAGATCCTAAAATCTAGCAAGCTCAACCTATGGTACGGAAGACTCCATAATCAACTATATTGGTGGAGAAAATAATATAGTAGTCTCCACTGTATTGTTATCTTTAATAGTCTCTGAATAGCTACCATTTTCGGCCACATCAAATTTTAGAAATTTCAATATCTATGATTCCACAATTATTATATCTCCATTAGTGTTTTAAAAATGATATTCCTTTGAATGTTCTAGATAAGGCTCGTAGTAGCACCAGGTGGTTCTAGAGTCCAATTTACTTAATGATGAATCATACAACTTCACTTTTGTAGGATAACCACAAATTTCAGATGGTTTAAGTTGGGTTTACGTCTAGTCCCAACTCAAAAGAAGTCATTGGAACTGCTTTGGTGGAAACCTGGTTCAAAACATAAAGGGTTATTTTTAAAGCCTCACCCGAGAGAAAAAAAATAAAAAGGCAAGTCGATTCTACTAATACTCCTCATCATATCCATAAGGGTGCTGTGACATTCTGATTTTCAATCAACTTCAGACTCTGTAATGAGAAGTTTATTTATATCAAGCGATGTATTTCAGTTGTATTCCACTCAAATCTGATCAATTTGAGCAGACTGACCAAAGGGGAAAGGCTAACGCAAGACGAGATACGTGGACCTGGGCGACTCGAATAGGAAATGACGCTTTGACCATAAGGATTGTCGAGGGGATATTTAAGACCGCAAAAAGGCCGATCTAAGAACGATTAAGGATTACCATGCGAGCGTCATGCGGTTGGAGCGTGGGTGATGCCGCTTAACCAACGTACGATTTGCAAAATTATCCTAAATCGGACTGTGACGATCGAGACCACAGGGACTAGCGATAAGCCCTCGCGATTACATGACAACCAAGGCCGCCATGAATTGACGAGCTCTAAACGTGATGAGAATCACGGGGTCGATACACGTATAGTCTGCAGAAGCCGTCTGTCGGTTCGGAATAAGCTGGAATCGCGTCTGGTAGAAGGAACGATCGGAATTGAGTCCTGAAAAGTTTGAAAAAGGAAAATCAAGAATTCCAACGTCAATAGGATTGGCCGTCGCCCTATCGAAGAAGTCAGAAACGAGAAAAACGACGTTCCGAACATCGGAGGTAAAAAGACCATAATGCCCCTCAAGCTTAGGACTTTGTCTTTATAATTGAAGGAAGGACAAAATGGACATTTCTCCTCCCCCAAGCTGCTGCAAATTGAAGAGCAATTGATGGCCATTGGATGCCCTTGAGAAGAACAATGGACAAGTGTCAAGCATCCAAGGGTTGTAGATCATTTTACCAATTAATGCCCACCTACTAATCACCTCAATTAATTTAAATTTTTTGGGATAATAAACAGCTCTCTCTCTCTCCTCAAACCCCCCATCGACCATTTTTGTTCCCCAAAGACCAGACCAAGCTTCTTCTACTTCTTCTTCTTCTCCAGTTTCTGCTCCACCCGACCCCGCCGGACGCCGCTGTTCGGTCCATATGACCGCCACCTCCGACCGTCCCCTGCTTCCGGCTGACTACCCAGACGTAGCCTCACATCTTGCCAACGTCCTCCAACTGGAATCAGGTCATTTGGAGCTCTGAGAAATTCGGGGCAAGCATTCTCCCACAGGTCGACGGAATCTGTTCCAGTTTGAGGTAGGTTTCGGTTCTGAACCCTTTAGACAGCCGAAAACTTGGAATATTTGGCTTAAATTTCGTGGAGATCAAGTAGACATATAGATGGTTCTGTGGTAAAAATTTAGGATTTATTTGATAAGTTTTTGACCATGAACAACCCTTGTACATTATGCCCAGAATCTGCCGGTATTCTGTGTGTGAGTGCTCCGGCGACTTCCGATGACTTTCCGGCAACCGCGCGACTTGACACTCACGGTGAGACTTCCAAACTCTTAGGTAGACATTATAAGAGGTAGAATGGTGTATATTTGATGGATTTGAGATAGATTAAGGCCGGTTGGACCCGGCATGAACAGAACCGAATGGAATCGGTTCAATGCTGGGCCAAACCAGTTCTGTAGAGGGCTGAATAGGCTGGGATTATGTTGTAATTTGGTGTGTATGATGTGTTGTGATGATGAGGAGTATCTAATGGATGATTTGGATGGATGAATGGAGGGATTGAACTTGAAATTTGACAAAATCGATTGATTATCCTAGGTTGCGCGACGGATTGACCTTGGACTTGAGTTGGCCGAACCTTAGGAGGTGCAAGGAGGAGTAACTTGCGTTATTAAGCGGAGGTAAGGAATTTTCTAAACCGAGGCTAGGGGGATTGGACTCGATTGGGTAAGTCGAGGGCCGAACGGAACAATTTATGAGAAAATCCTCGCATGTAATAGCTTGATGCGCCCTTGGATATTATAGAATGATTGTTTGACCTAGCCTATGTGTGAATGGTCTAAGTGCCTGAGTGCTATTTGAATTGAATTGCATGCCACGAAATTTATTAAACATATTATCATGCGCATTGGCCATTGGTTATGAAATTTGATTTTTAAAAATCAAGTTAATTGATATGATGTGGCATGAGACATGATTGTGACATTGCATGGCATGGCCCTAAGGCGTATGAGACGCGGGGCGGAGGTTGAGACCCTGATGCGACGAGGTCGCGGGGTGGATTATGAAAAGGTGGCGCCCTGATGCGACGGAGTCGCGGGGTTGAGATAGCCACAGTCCTGATGCGATATAATCGCGGGACAGAATACGAGCTCATAGACTCTGCCTGGAAATCGAACCGGGGCCTGATGTGTTTACGCGGGCCGAGCCTGATGCGATCTAATCGCGAGCTAGAGAATGAGGCAGATAGAGGTTGATTGGTGTGGTGAAGTGATAGGTCGAGCATATACGTGCAACTGTGTGTAACATGAGAATATAAATGCATGCCTGTCCTCTATGCATTATTGTTTATTGAATTATGACTATCATATCCGCGTGAGTTAATGAGATGGATAGGTTGAGTGACTTGACTGCCTGAGTGGACGGTCAACCTGACCTAGGGTTAGGTTTTTCTTACTGAGATGTGTATTTCACCCCTTTTGGGGAAATTCTACTTTACAGATCCTAGGCAATAGCAATGTGGCCTATCAGATTCAGAGACCCGCAGGAGATGACGGCGTATTACGATGAGTTTCTCGATAGGCAGGGTAATATATACATAAGGAAATGTATAGTAGTTTGGGTAGATGAGGGCGAACCTGACTGGAAGCCTCATCGGTTTGAGGCTTGATTTAGACAGGACGAGGATAGGAAGGTCGGGCCGCTGAAGCCCCATGAGGTTTCAGAGGGTGTCATAACTCCTTGGTGTCAGACGATAGCAGACCAGGAGTTTCCCGAGGGCTTAGTGGTTGGTTCGAGGAACGGCCCGGAGCGGACGCCGACAGCTGAGTTTCCCGTGCACCGCCAGAGGATGAGGTCATCGTGGTGGAGCCGTCCGAGAGAGATCCATCTGAGCTGGACCAGGAGGCGACCGTGGAGGGAGACCGGGCTGAGCAGTCGCAGGAAGCGACCATGGAAGACTCCGTAGAGGTTCCATCAGAGACTTCCTCCGAGTACGAGCCGTCAGAGGAGAGCAAGGACACCGGAGATTCCAGCAGTTCTTCCTAGGCGACTTCGGATGATGACCTGACTTTTTGACTGGCGACCTGATCCCCTTTCCCTAGTGGATTTTATGGACATCTTTCGACATGTTTACCCGTCGCCTTGGTGTATAGCGGTCTGCAGTAGATGTGACCAGTTGATGTTGATGTACGACCTTTTGATGCTATCCAGTCCTGCTTAGTCTTGGGATATATATATTCATGTGGTATGGGGAGTTGTTGGGAAACGCTTCCGTGTGCTTAATGTAAATTATTTCATCTCTCGATCTTCCTTTATATATAAGTGGATCCTTAGGACCGCCGAGAGATTGCTGTGGTTTTGCTTGCAGGGATGATTGCGTGCTCGCGATGGAGCGCGGGGCGTGACAGGTGCGACTACACCTTTTGGCTACACCATTCCGTTCAGGGCTCCCAAGTATTGTAAACTGAGCTACAATCTCAAAATCCTCTAAGTATTTGTCCAATGGCCTTTTAAGCGATCCAGCATCACTGTGTCTGCCATAATACTCACCACCATAGTTAGATTTGACAGCTTTTATGATTTTTCTTAACTGTTTCTTCACTTCAATCTGAAATATCTTGAACTTATCAAGAGACTCGAATTTTTCCACAATCAAGTATAGATAACCATATTGGGAATAGTCATCGATAAAAATGATCCAATAAAAATTTCTACACAATGTTGTAATATATGATCCATTAATATCAATGTAAATGACCTCCAATAAGTGAGAACCACGAACTACCATTTTCTTCTTTATCTTAGTCATCTTACGTTTATAGTAGCCTATGCAAGTATTCAAGGCACTTTTAAGAGTAAGCGGGATGTCAACCGTTATCGGCC
The DNA here is from genome assembly GCA_028455895.1 of Rhodomyrtus tomentosa. NCBI lineage: Eukaryota > Viridiplantae > Streptophyta > Magnoliopsida > Myrtales > Myrtaceae > Rhodomyrtus > Rhodomyrtus tomentosa. The sequence continues at coordinate 24,046,631 of JAPCWY010000008.1, read as the reverse complement.
TTTTCACTCTTTCCTTAGAAATGTGACCAAAATATTTATATTACAATACATAAGATTGTTCCTTAGGTAGAATTCTTTTGGAGATAACTTTTTTTGTTATGCAAGCGACGTATATATCATTGAGAGTTAAACACAATATGTATAATCCATTGGACATATTGTAGTACCCAACCTTGTTTGAAGCAAAAAACATGAAAGCCACAATGTTCTTTATTTCAAAAAATTAACCACACATATCCAAATATGATAAGTAAACAAAGTTTCATCTAAAGATAGGTATATAAAAGGTGTTCCTTAACATAATCATACTCTAAAATCAAAATGAATCTCTCACGAACTCAACATAGACTTTATTGTTATATCCTACCTTGAGGTTTGATTCATTCTGATTTAGCTTCCTTCGATTTATGAACCATGTATAAGCTGGCCCAGACACCTTGGTTATAAAAAAAACCATGTATGATAAATGCAACGTGATTAGTTGTACCGCTTTCTATCCACCATGAACTGGATGGGGCTTATGATAGATTGGATTCACAAACAAGTGTCACACTATTCTTTATTTCAAAAGAGTAAACACGTGTGACATTCTGATTTTCAATCAACTTCAGACTCTGTAATGAGAAGTTTATTTATATCAAGCGATGTATTTCAGTTGTATTTCGCTCAAATCTGATAAACCAGCTCTCTTTCTGCTCCCTCTCACTCTTCATTCGGCCATTTTTACTCCTCCAAAGAACAGACCAAGCTTCTTCCTCTTCTTCTCCAGTTTCTATTTCACCCGACCAGATCGGTGCTCGCTGTTCGGTCCGTACGAACGCTGCCTCTGGCCGTCCCCTACTGTCGGCCGACCATCCAGATGTAACCTCACGTCTCGCCGATGTCCTCCAACTTGAATCAGGTCATTTGGAGCTCTGAGGAATTCGAGGCAAGCATTCTCCCACAGGTCAACGGATTCTGCTCCAATTTGAGGTAGGTTTGGTTCTGAACCCTTTTGACAGCCGAAAACTTGAAATATTTGGCACAAATTTGGTGGAGACTCAGTAGACATGTGTAGGAATATGTGATAAAAATTGAGGATTTATTTGATAAGTTTTTTTACCATGAACCACCCTTGCCAATTTCGCCCAGAATCTGCCGGTAATAAGGGCCTTGGACAACTGGCGAACTTCCGACGACTTTCCGGCATCCACGCGATTTGAACCCCACGGTAAGCACTCCAAAATCTTAGTTAGATATTATAAGAGATAGAAATGTGTATAATTGATGGCTTTGAGGTGGATTAGAACCGATTGGACTCGGCACAAGTAGAACTGAATGAAACCGTTGCAATGCCGGGCCCAAACCGAATCTCTAGAGGGCTAATTAGGCTGGAATTGAGTTGTAATTTGGTGTGTATGATGTGTTAAGATGATGAGGAGTATGTATTGGGTGATTTGGATAGATGAATTGTGGAATTGGATGTTGAATTTTGACAAATCGATCGATTATCCTAGGTTGCGCGACATATTGACCGTGAACTTGAGTTGGCCGAACCTTAGGAGGTGCAAGGAGGAGTAATTTGCATTATTAAGCGGGGGTAAGGAATTTTCTAAACCAAGGCTAGAGGGATTGGACTCGATTGGGTAAGTCGAGTGGGGAAATTGATCGATTAATGGCCATATTCTAAAGTAATGAGCCTTAGTATGTTTTAGGATTAATTAAAGAGTTTATGTGTGCCTTGACTTGTATTGGAATCGCGTGTCATGTTTGGATAATAATTGAATTGCTTTGCATGCCATGGGATTATGAATGCTACTTGAAATGTAATTGACAATGAGTGTGTGAATGTTAAAAGATCATGGCATGAATCCTGATTGTAGCATGACATGGCAAGGCCGTGAGGCGTGTGAGACGCGGGGCGGGAGATTGAGACCATGAGCCGACGAGGTCGCCGGTGGATGATGATTAGGTGGTGCCCTAATACGACGAAGTCGCGAGGTAAGATAGCCACAGTCTTGATGCGATATAATCGTGGGACAGAATATGAACTCATAGACTCTGCCTGAAAATTGAACCGGGGCCTGATGCGTTTACGCGGGCCAAGCCTGATGCGATCTAATTGTGGGCTAGAGAATGAGACAGGTAGAGGTTGATTGATGTGGTGAAGTGACAAATCGAGCATATATGTGCAATTGTGTGTGACATGAGAATATAAATGCATGCCTGTTGTCACGCCCCGCGCCTCATCGCGAGCACGCAATCATCCCTGCAAGCAAAATAACAATAATCTCTTGGCTGTCTCAAGGATCCACTTATATATAAAGGAAGATCGAGAGATGAAATAATTTACGTTAAGCACACGGAAGCGTTTCCCAGCAACTCCCCGTACCACATATATATATCCCAAGACTAAGTAGGACTGGATAACATCATAAAGTCGTACATCAACATCAACTGGTCACATCAACTACAGACCACTATACAGCAAGGCGACGGGTAAACATGCCAAAAGGTGTCCACAAAATCCACTAGAGAAGGGGGGTCAGGTCGCCAGTCAAAAAGTCAAGTCATCATCTGGAGTCGCCTAGGAAGAACTGCTGGAATCTCCAGTGTCCTCGCTCTCCTCTGACGGCTCGTACTCGGAGAAAGTCTCGGACGGAACCTCCAAGGAGTCTTCCATGGTCGCTTCCTGCGACTACTCAGCCTGGTCTCCCACCACGGTCGCCTCCTGGTCCGGCTCGGATGGATCTCTCTCGGACGGCTCCATCACGACGACCTCATCCTCTGGCGGTGGCACTGGAAACTCAGCTGTCGTGTCCGCTCCGGGCCGTTCCTCGAACCAACCACTGAGCCCTCGGGAAACTCCTGGTCTGCTATCGTCTGACCCCAAGGAGGTATGACACCCTCTGGAACCTCATGGGGCTTCAGCGGCCCGACCTTCCTATCCCCGTCCTGTCTAAACCAAGCCTCAAACCGATGAGGCTTCCAGTCTGGTTTAACTTCATCTACCCAAACTATTGTGCATTTCCTTATGTATATATTTCCCTGCCTATCGGGGAACTCATCGTAGTACGCCGTCATCTCTTGCGGGTCCCCGAACTTGATAGGCCACATAGCTACTACCTAGGATCTGTAAAGTAAAATTTCTCCAAAAGGGGTGAGATACACATCTCAGTAAGAAAAACCTAACCCTAGGTCAGGTTGACCGTCCACTCAGGAAGTCAAGTCACTAAACCTATCCAATTCATAGGCTCATGCAGGTACGACATTCATGATTCAATAAACAAAAATGTATAGAGGACATGCATGCATTTATATTCTCATGTTACACACAGTTGCACGTATATGCTCGGCCTGTCACTCCACCACATCAATCAACCTCTGCCCGCCTCATTCTCTAGCCCACGATTAGATCGCATCAGGCTCGGCCTGCGTAAACGCATCAGGCCCCAGTTACATTTCCAAACAGAGTCAATGAGCTCGTATTCTGTCCCATGATTATATCGCATCAGGACTGTAGCATTTCAACCCCGCGACTCCGTCGCATCAGGGTGCCACCTTTTCATAATCCACCACGCGACCTCGTCGCATCAGGGTCTCAACCTCCGCCCCGCGTCTCATACACCTCCGGGCCATGCCATGCAAAGCCACAATCATGTCTCCTGCCACATCATATCAATTAACTTGATTTTAAAAAAATCAAATTTCATAACCAATGGCCAATGCGCATGATAATATGTTGAATAAATTTCGTGGCATGCAATTCAATTCAAATAGTACTCAGACACTCAGACCATTCACACATAGGCTAGGTCAAACAATCATTCTATAACGTCCAAGGGCGCATCAAGCTATTACATGCAAGGGTTTTCTCATAAATCGTTCCGTTCGGCCCTTAACTTACCCAATCGAACCCAATCCCCCTAGCCTCGATTTAGGAAATTCCTTACCTCCGCTTAACAACGCAAATTTCCCCACATTGAGTCTCCTATGGTTCGGCCAATCCAAGTCCCAAAGCCTACTTGTTGCGCAACCTAGTTTAACCAAACCATCTGTCAAAATTCCAAGTCTAATTCCTCAATTCATCCATCCAAATCACTCATAGCATACTCCTCATCATCTTAACATATCATACACACCAAATTACAACATAATCCCAGCCTATCCAGCCCTTCACAGAACCGGTTTGGCCCGGCATTAAACCGGTTCCATTCGGTTCTGTTCATGCCGGGTCCAACCGGCCTTAATCTATCTCAAATCCATCAAATATACACCATTCTACCTCTTATAATGTCAACCTAAGAGTTTGCAAGTCTCACCGTGAGTTTCAAGTCGCGTGGTTGCCGGAAGTTCGTCGGAAGTCGCCGGAGCACTCTAACACAGAATACCAGCAGATTCTGGGCATAATGTACAAGGGTGGTTCATGGTAAAAAAATTATCAAATAAATCCCAAATTTTTACCACAAAACCATCTATATGTCTACTTGATCTCCACAAAATTTGAGTCAAAGATTCCAAGTTTTCGGCTGTCTAAAGGGTTTAGAACCGAACCAACCTCAAACTGGAACATATTCCGTCTACCTGTGGGAGAATGCTTGCCCCAAATTCCTCAGAGCTCCAAATGACCTGAATCAAGTTGGAGGACATCGGCAAGACGTGGGGCTACGTCTGGGTGGTCGGTCAGAAGCAGGGGATGGCCGGAGGTGGCAGTCATACGGACCAATCGGCGACGTCCGGCGGGGTCGGCGAAAATAGAAACTGGAGAAGAAGAAGAAGAAGCTTGGTCTGTTCTTTGGGGGAGCAAAAATGGCCAAATGAGGAGTGAGAGGGAGCAGAAAGTGAGCTGGTTTATCCCCAAAATTTTAATTAATTTGAAGTGATTGGTAGGTGGGCATTTAATGTGAGTTGATCTACCACCCTTGGATTTGTGACACTTGGCAATTATTCTTCTCAAGGGCATCCAATGGCCATCAATTGCTCTTCAATTTTCAGCAGCTTGGGGGGGATAAATGTCCAATTTTCCCTTCCTTCAATTATAAAGACAAGTCCTAAGCTTGAGGGGCATTATGGTCTTTTTACCTCCGACGTTCGGAACGTCGTTTTTCTCGTTTCTGATTTCTTCGATAGGGCGACGGCCAATCCAATTGATGTTGGAATTCTTGATTTTCCTTTTTCAAACTTTTCATGAGTGAATTCTGATCGTTCCTTTTACCAGGCGTGATTCCAACCTATTCCGAACTGACGAGCGGCTTCTGTAGAATATATGCGTATCGACCCCGTGATTCTCATCACGTTTAGAGCTTGTCAATTCATGGCGGCTTGGTTGTCATGTTATTGCGAGGGCTTATCGCTAGTCCCAGTGGTCTCGATTGTCACAATCCGATTTAGAATAATTTTGCAAATTGTCCGTTGGTTAAGCGGCATCACCCGCGCTCCAATCGTACGACGCTCGTATGGTAATCCTTAATCGTTCTTAGATCGGCCTTTTTGCAGTCCTAAATATCCCCTTGACAATCCTTATGGTCAAAGCACCATTTCCTATTCGAGTTGCTTAGGTCCACGTATTTCGTCTTGCGTTAGCCCTTCCCCTTTGGTCAGACTACTCAAATTGATCAAGGGCATCCAATGGCCATCAATTGTTCTTCAATTTTCAGTAGCTTGGGGGGGGAGAAATGTCCATTTTACCCTTCCTTCAATTATAAAGACAAGTCCTAAGCTTGAGGGGCATTATGGTCTTTTTACCTCTGACGTTCGAAACGTCGTTTTTCTCGTTTCTGATTTCTTCGATAGGGCGATGGCCAATCCAATTGACGTTGGAATTCTTATTTTCCCTTTTCAAACTTTTCAGGACTCAATTCTAGTCGTTCCTTCTACCAGATGTGATTCCAGCCCAGCGGTCTCGATCGTCACAGTTCGATTTAGGATAATTTTACAAATCGTACGTTGGTTAAATGGCATCACCCGTGCTCCAATCGTACGACGCTCGCATGGTAATCCTTAATCGTTCTTAGATCGGCTTTTTGCGGTCCTAAATATCCTCTCGACAATCCTTATGGTGAAAGCGCCATTTCCTATTCGAGTCGCCTAGGTCCACGTATCTCGTCTTGCGTTAGCCTTTCCCCTTTAGTCAGGTTGCTCAAACTGATCAGGTTTTAGCGGAATACAACTGAAATACATCGCTTGATATAAATAAACTTCTCATTACATAGTCTGAAGTTGATTGAAAATCAGAATGTCACAACTCTTCCCTCCTTACAAAAATTTCATCCTCGAAATTTACGTTACACTTGACTACTCAAATAAATGGGGGTGCTGTTGCCTCATCGTTTCTTCATTCTCCCACATGGCTCTTTCCGTTCCGTGGTGCTCCCATATTACTTTGACTAGCGGGATCTTCTTATTCCTGAGGATTTGCTCCTTCCGGTCCTCGATCCTTATCGGCGTCTCTATGTAGGACACTCTGTCGTCCACTTCTATGGCTTCAAAGTCCAGCACATGTGTCGGGTCAAGTTAATACTTTCTTAGCATCGACACATGGAATACATTATGTACCTGGGATAGACTTGGCGGTAACGCAAGCCGGTAGGCCAAGGTTCCAATTCTCTCCAATAGCTTGAAAGTGCCTACGTATCTTGGGCTCAGCTTCCCTTTCCTTCCGAATCGCGAGAGTCCTCTCATTGGCGACACCTTGAGGAAGACATGATCGCCCACCTGAAACTCCAAAGGCTTGCGCCGCTTGTTTGCATAGCTCTTCTGGCGACTCTGCGCCGTCCTCAATCTGTCCCGAATGATTTTCACTGCTTCCACCGATTGCTCTACTAACTCGGGGCTTGTGATACTCCTTTCTCCTACTTCATCCCAGCATATTGGTGTCCTGCATGCTCTACCATAGAGTGCCTCAAACGATGCCATTTGTATGCTCTGTTGGTAGCTGTTATTGTACGCAAACTCTACCAGGTGTAACTGCTCTTCCCATCCTCCTTTTAAATCTATGACACGCGCTCTCAACATGTCCTTGAACGTCTGGATGGTCCTTTCTGACTGTCCATCAATCTGTGGGTGGTACGCAGTACTGAACTGTAGTCGCGTCCCCATTGCTCCTTGCAAGCTCTTCCAAAAATTTACTGTGAACTTCGGATCCCTATCTGAGATGATCGTTACTGGCACTCCGTGTAATCTTACTATGTGCCTCATGTACAATTTTGTGCACTTATCCATGGCGAAGTCCTTTCGCACGGGAATGAAGTGGGCAGACTTGGTCAATCGATCCACGACTACCCAAATAGAGTCGTGACCTCTTTGGCTCCTCGGAAGTCCCATCACAAAATCCATAGTTACGTGCTCCCACTTCCATTCCGGAATCTCCAGCGACTGCAACAATCATCCAGGCTTACAATGTTGCGCTTTCACTTGCTAGCAAGTTAAACACTTAGCCATATATCTTGCCACGTCTACCTTCATTCCGTTCCACCAATAATGTTGTCTTAAGTTTTGGTACATCTTTGTACTTCTAGGGTAGACACTATAATTGCTCCTATGAGCCTCTAACAAGATTTTTTCTCGGAGCCCTTCATCCTTTGGTACACATAATCGCCCTCAAAATCTCAAAAGTCCATCCTCAGACACCTGGAACTCTGGCTTCCTCTTCGTTGCTTCCATTTCGATAACTTTCTAAATCTCTGGGTCCGTAGACTGTAATGCCTTAATCCCTTCTGGGACCTCAGGTTCCACCCTCAAAGTCGCTATCAAACTGGATAGCTGATTAACCTCCAATCTAATTTCAGAATCTCTCAGATACTCTATCGTCGACCAACTTCTCACCAGCAGGCATGCAATACTCGACTTTCGACTTAATGCATCTGCCACTCTGTTTGCTTTCCCAAGATGATATAATATCTCACAATCATAATCTTTCAACAGCTCCATCCACCTGCGCTGCCTTAGGTTTAACTCTTACTGGGAAAATAAATACTTCAAATTCTGATGGTCTATATATATCTGAAACTTCTCGCCACAAAGGTAATGCCTCCAAATCTTCAAGGCAAACACAATCGCCGCTAAGTCCAAGTCGTGGGTCGAGTAATTCATTTCGTGCGGCCTTAACTGCCTGGATGCATAAGCTACTACCCGGCCATGTTGCATCAATACACAACCCAATCCTTTCGATGAAGCGTCGCTGTAGATCTCATATCCTCCCGGTCCCGACGGAATGGTCAGTACTGACGCGGTCGTCAATCTATGTTTAAGCTCTCAGAAACTCTGTTCACACTTATCAGTCCATTCGAACTTCATTTCCTTCTTCGTCAATCGCGTCAGTGGGACGGCTATGGATGAGAACTTTTCCACGAATCGCCTATAATATCCTGCTAGTCCCAAGAAGCTTCTGACCTCCGTGACCGTAGTAGGCCTCGGCCAATTGGTTACAGCCTCTATCTTTGTAGGGTCCACTGCAATCCCTTCACCAGACACAATATGACCTAGAAATGCTACCCTGTCTAGCCAAAATTCACATTTACTTAGCTTTGCATACGTGAATGTTCCCTCAAGGTCCTCAATACGATTCTCAAATGTTCTTCATGCTCTACGTCGCTCCTCGAGTAGATTAAGATGTCGTCAATGAAAACTATGATGAACCGGTCCAGAAACTCTTTGAATACTCGATGCATTAGATCCATAAATGCAGCTGGGGCGTTAGTCAATCCGAACGGCATTACCGTAAACTCGTAATGTCCATACCTCGTCCTGAATGCAGTCTTCGGTATGTCTTCCTTCTTGATCTTAAGCTGGTGATACCCCGTCCTCAAGTTAATCTTCGAGAACACTGCTGGTCCTTGTAATTGATCAAAAAGATCGTCAATCCTCGGCAGCGGATACATGTTCTTCACCGTCACCTGATTCAGTTGCCGGTAATCAATGCATAGTCGCAAGGATCCATCTTTCTTCTTTACGAACAGCACCGGTGCTCCCCACGGCGAAGCACTTGGTCGGATGAATCCTTTGTCCAGCAATTCTTGCATTTGCACCTTTAACTCCTTTAATTCTGATAAGGACATTCTGTACGGTGCTTTCGAAATTGGCTCCGTTCCAGGAGCTAATTCAATCACAAACTCTATTTCCCGGTCCGGTGGCAATCCCGACAGTTCTTGGGGAAACACATCCGGAAGCTCCCGTACCACAGGAATGTTCTTTAACTTAGGTTTCTCGACAGTCGTATCCATCAAGGCTACTAAGTATGCCCGACATCCTTCAGATATCAACTTAGTTACTTCCAAAGATGAAACCAAGGGAATTGAGACTCCTCCTCGGCTTCCTACCAATTCATAACTAGGGCGATCTTTCGAGTAAAATCGAATCGTTTTATTGCCACAGTCTACTACCGCTCCTTCCCTACTCAGCCAATCCATTCCTATAATCACGTCAAAATCAAACATAGGCAATATAGCTAAGTCGATACTCTCCTTACTTCCTCCAAGCATAATATCACATTCCGCACACCCTAATGAAACCAAGACATTATCCTTCAATGGGGTGGCTACATGCAATGCCATGCTTAATGGTTCCAATCTCATGCCTACTAACACAGCAAACTGTGCAGATACAAAAGAATGCGTGGCACCCGGGTCAAATAATGCATAAGCGGTCTGGTTGCATAAGTAAACCGTACCTGTGACCACTCCAGGCGTGTATTCTGCCTCGTTACGCGCTACAACGTACACTCTACCATGAGCTGGTGGTCTGTTCGGTTCTATCCGGGATGCTACAGTCGACGGTCCTGCTTGCAGCCTCGGTCCTTGTGGTCTACTGGCCGGTGCTTGGTTTGGACATGTCCTCATTTGGTGGCCTAGCTGACCACACCTGAAACAGGCTCCAGTCCTCATAGGGCATGGTCCATTCCCATGCCTTCGGCCATATAGCTTGCAGCTCCAGTTCGCCGGGTTTGGCGGTTTCACGATATTCCTCCTTGCAGGCGGCATGAAACATTTGTTACCTGCCATCGGTCTCTTACCCATTTGACGATGGTCTCTAAATGACAGGAACCACGATCCAGTTGCTATGTTTCTTTCCCTCAAGTCTCGCTCAATCATCTGACCTCGCTCGTATATCTCCCTGTAGGTCCTCAAATTCAAGGCTATCATCTGGCTACGGAGTTCGGGCCTCAAACCATCCCTGAATTTTCGTGCCTTCTCCAAAGGATCCTCCATCGATCGAGGCGCATACCTCGAAAGCCTCGAGAACTCAGCTTCATATTGATCTATCGATAGCTGGTTCTGTTGCAGTTGTAGGAACTCGATTTGTTTCCTTTCCCTGGCCGTTTTTGAAAAGTACTCGTCATTGAACGCCCTCTTAAAAATGTTCCAGTTTAGGGCCGTACCTTCAGGGAAGACTCCATCCTTGGTGGCAGCCCACCAGTCATTTACCGTACCCTCTAGCTGATATACGGCTAGCAACACCTTCTCCTCATCAGTACATCTTAGTACCCTGAAAGCCTTTTCCAGCTTCTCTATCCATCTAGGTGCAAGCTCGGGATCTCTAATCCCGTCAAACTGCGTCGGCTTCAACTTCATAAATTGTTCCACCAGTTGGCCTATCTGCCTGGCCACTATGATTTCCTCTTGAGGGTTCACCGTTTCATTACTCTGGTTCGGCTCGCCTGACTTCCACGTCCACCAGCGTTGCCAGTGTTGGTATTCGCAGCTACTAGGGTAGCTCCCACTGCTTGGGCTATGGCAGAGTCCCGATCCTAGACCTGCCTCTCTATGATGTCCCTAAGTCCTTCCATTGCCCGCAGTAGACCGTCCACTCTTGGATCTTTAGCTACGGGCGGCCTCGCGCTAGAGGCTCCGCCTCTTGGTCTTCCAGGTCTTCTGGATGGGTTACTCATCTCTGTCACTTACTAACGAACCTGGTCCATAACAAGTTCAGTAACAGGTTAGCAACTTACTTAATCATCCAATCCAGGGTTACTAACTACTCCTTAACAAAACAATTACACAACAACAGTACTTCATACGTCAACATCAATTCCAGAAATGTCCCAACCAATGGCTCATGGCCGTTACTCAAATCCATTCATTCCAATGATTCACAAAAACTAATCACTTTCAAACATCAAGCCGATCAAGGTCCAGAAACGACCTTCAATCCTAAGTAGAGAACTCAATCCTTTATGCCCTGTCAAAACCTTACCATGATCAAACACCATCCATAAGTGTTAAGTCACAACTAGGCATCCCTTGCCTTACCCTGACCAGTTTCCGAAGGTCTAGCTTTCGTCCTTGTCCTACCTAGTCCTCCTAATTACTCCAATCCTTAACCAACTTCGTATCGAGCTGACCTTGCTCTGATACCAAAACAAGCGGGGATGTTACGCCCCGCACCTCATCGCGAGCACGCAATCATCCTTGCAAGCAAAACAACAATAATCTCTTGGCGGTCCCAAGGATCCACTTATATATAAAGGAAGATCGAGAGATGAAATAATTTATGTTAAGCACACGAAAGCGTTTCCCAGCAACTCCTCGTACCACATATATATATCCCAAGACTAAGCAGGACTGGATAGCATCATAAAGTCGTACATCAACATCAACTGGTCACATCTACTACAGACCACTATATAGCAAGGCGACGGATAAACATGTCAAAAGGTGTCCACAAAATCCAATCAAAAAGTCATGCCATCATTCGGAGTTGCCTAGGAAGAACTGCTAGAATCTCCGGTGTCCTCGCTTTGCTCGGACGACTCGTACTTGGAGAAAGTCTCTGACGGAACCTCCACGGAGTCTTCCATGGTCGCTTCCTACGACTGCTCAGCCTGGTCACCCTCCACGGTCGCCTCCTGGTCCGGCTCGGATGGATCTCTCTCGGACGGCTTCACCACGATGACCTCATCCTCTGGCGGTGGCATTGGAAACTCAGCTGTCAGCGTCCGCTCCGGCCGTTCCTCGAAACAACCACTGAGCCCTCGGGAAACTCTTGGTCTGCTATCGTCTGACACCAAGGAGGTATGATACCCTCTGGAACCTCATGGGGCTTCAGCGGCCCGACCTTCCTATCCTCGTCCTATCTAAACCAAGCCTCAAACCGATGAGGCGTCCAGTCTGGTTTGCCCTCATCTACCCAAACTACTGCGCATTTCCTTATGTACATATTTCCCTGCCTATCGAGGAACTCATCGTAGTACGCCGTCATCTTCAGCGGGTCCCCGAACCTGATAGGCCACATAGCTACTGCCTAGGATCTGTAAAGTAAAATTTCCCCAAAAGGGGTGAGATACACATCTCAGTAAGAAAAACCTCAGGTTGACCGTCCACTCAGGCAGCTAAGTCACTCAACCTATCCAACTCATGGGCTCATGCAGGTATGACATTCATGATTCAATAAACAATAATGTATAGAGGACAGGCATGCATTTATATTCTCATGTCACACACAGTTGCACGTATATGCTCGGCCTGTCACTCCACCACATCAATCAACCTCTGCCCGCCTCATTCTCTAGCCCGCGATTAGATCGCATCAGGCTCAGCTCGCGTAAACGCATCAGGCCCCGGTTCCATTTCCAAACAGAGTCAATGAGCTCGTATTCTGTCCCGCGATTATATCGCATCAGGACTGTAGCTATCTCAACCCCACGACTCCGTCGCATCAGGGCGCCACCTTTTCATAATCCACCCCGTGACCTCGTCGCATCAGGGTCTCAACCTCCGCCCCGCCTCTCATACGCCTCCGGGCCATGCCATGCAATGCCACAATCATGCCTCATGCCACATCATATCAATTAACTTGATTTTTAAAAAATCAAATTTCATAACCAATGGCCAATGCGCATGATAATATGTTTAATAAATTTCATGGCATGCAATTCAATTCAAATAGTACTCAGGAACTCAGACCATTCACACATAGGCTAGGTCAAACAATCATTCTATAACGTCCAAGGGCGCATCAAGCTATTACATGCAAGGGTTTTCTCATAAATCGTTCCGTTCGGCCCTCGACTTACCCAATCGTGTCCAATATCCCTAGCCTCGGTTCATGAAATTTCTTACCTCCGCTTAACAACGCAAATTTCCCCTCCTAGAGTCTCTTATGGTTCGGCTAATCCAAGTCCCAAAGCCTACTTGTCGCGCCACCTAGTTTAACCAATCGATTTGTCAAAATTCCAAGTCTAATTCCTCAATTCATCCATCCAAATCACTCATAACATACTCCTCATCATCTTAACATATCATACACACCAAATTACAACATAATCCCGGCCTATTCAGCCCTCCACAGAACCGGTTTGGCCTGGCATTGAACCGGTTCCATTCGGTTCTGTTCATGCCGGGTCCAACCGGCCTTAATCTATCTCAAATCCATCAAATATACACCATTCTACCTCTTATAATGTCAACCTAAGAGTTTGCAAGTCTCATCGTGAGTTTCAAGTCGCGTGGTTGCCGAAAGGTCGTCGGAAGTCGCCGGAGCACTCTAACACAGAATACCGACAGATTTTGGGCATAATGTACAAGGGTGGTTCATGGTAAAAAAATTATCAAATAAATGCCAAATTTTTACCACTAAACCATCTATATGTCTACTTTATCTCCACAACATTTGAGCCAAAGATTCCAAGTTTTCGACTCTCTAAAGGATTCAGAACCGAACCTACCTCAAACTGAAACAGATTCCGTCGACCTGTGGGAGAATGCTTGCCCCGAATTCCTCAGAGCTCCAAATGACCTGAATCAAGTTGGAGGACATCGGCAAGACGTGGGGCTACGTCTGGGTGGTTGGTCGGAAGCACGGGATGGCCGGAGGTGGCAGTCATACGGACCAAACGGCGACGTCCGGCGGGGTCGGCGAAAATAGAAACTGGAGAAGAAGAAGAAGAAGCTTGGTCTGTTCTTTGGGGGAGCAAAAATGGCCAAATGAGGAGTGAGAGGGAGCAGAAAGTGAGCTGGTTTATCCCCAAAATTTTAATTAATTTGAAGTGATTGGTAGGTGGGCATTTAATGTGAGTTGATCTACCACCCTTGGATTTGTGACACTTGGCAATTATTCTTCTCAAGGGCATCCAATGGCCATCAATTGCTCTTCAATTTTCAGCAGCTTGGGGGGGATAAATGTCCAATTTTCCCTTCCTTCAATTATAAAGACAAGTCCTAAGCTTGAGGGGCATTATGGTCTTTTTACCTCCGACGTTCGGAACGTCGTTTTTCTCGTTTCTGATTTCTTCGATAGGGCGACGGCCAATTCAATTGATGTTGGAATTCTTGATTTTCCTTTTTCAAACTTTTCATGAGTGAATTCTGATCGTTCCTTTTACCAGGCGTGATTACAACCTATTCCGAACTGACGGGCGGCTTCTGTAGAATATATGCGTATCGACCCCGTGATTCTCATCACGTTTAGAGCTTGTCAATTCATGGCGGCTTGGTTGTCATGTTATTGCGAGGGCTTATCGCTAGTCCCAGTGGTCTCGATTGTCACAGTCCGATTTAGAATAATTTTGCAAATTGTCCGTTGGTTAAGCGGCATCACCCGCGCTCCAATCGTACGACGCTCGTATGGTAATCCTTAATCGTTCTTAGATCGGCCTTTTTGCAGTCCTAAATATCCCCTTGACAATCCTTATGGTCAAAGCACCATTTCCTATTCGAGTTGCTTAGGTCCACGTATTTCGTCTTGCGTTAGCCCTTCCCCTTTGGTCAGACTACTCAAATTGATCAGGTTTGAGCGGAATACAACTGAAATACATCGCTTGATATAAATAAACTTCTCATTGCAGAGTCGGAAGTTGATTGAAAATCAGAATGTCACACCTGTCCTCTATGCATTATTGTTTATTAATTATGAATGTCATACCTACATGAGCACATGAGTTGGATAGGCTGAGTGACTTGACTGCCTGAGTGGACGGTCAACCTGACTTAAGGTTAGGTTTTTCTTACTAAGATTTGTATCTCACTCCTTTTGGGGAAATTTTACTTTACAGATCCTAGGCAGTAGCTTTGTGGCCTATCAGGTTCGGAAACCCGCAGGAGATGACGGCGTATTACGATGACTTACCCGATAGGCAGGGAAATATATACTTAAGGAAATGTACAGTAGTTTGGGTAGATGAGGGCAAACCAGACTGGAAGCCTCATCGGTTTGAGACTTGGTTTAGATAGGACGAGGATAGGAAGGTCGGGCTGTTGAAGCCTCACAAGGTTCCGGATGGTGTAATACCTCCATGGTGTTAAACGACTTCGGATCAGGAGTTTTCGGAGGGTTCAATGGTTGGGTCGAGGAACGGCCCGGAGCAGACGCGTACAGCTGAGTTTTCCGTGCCACTGCCAGAGGATGAGGTCATTGTGGTGGAGCCATTCGAGAGAGATCCATCCGAGCCGGACCAAGAGGCGATCGTGGAGGGAGAGTAGGTTAAGTAGTTGCAGGAAGTGACCATGGAGGACTCTGTGGAGGTTCCGTCGAAGTCTTTCTCAGAGTACGAGCCGTCTGAGGAGAGCGAACACACTAGAGATTCTAGCAGTTCCTCCAAGGCGACTCCGGATGTCGACCTGACTTTTGGACTGGCAACCTGACCCCTTCCCTGGTGGATTTTGTGGACACCTTTTGACATGTTTACCCGTCGCCTTGCTGTATAGTGGTCTGTAGTAGACGTGACCAGTTGATGTTGATGCATGACTTTATGATGCTATCCAGTCCTGCTTAGTCTTGGGATATGTATGTATATATATATATATATATATATATATTGTACGGGAAGTTATTGGGAACCGCTTCCGTGTGCTTAATGTAAATTATGTTATCTCTCGACCTTTCTTTTTATATGAGGTAGATCCTTGGGACCGCCGAGAGATTGTTGTTGTTTTACTTGCGGGGATGATTGCGTGCTCGCGATGGGGCGCAGGGAGTGACAACACGCATATCCAAACATGATATGAAAACTAAGTTTCGTTTAAAGGTGGGAACATAAAAAAGTGTTCTTTAACATCAAATTAAAACCAGACTCTAAAAATCAAAATGACATCTCTCACGAACTCAACGTCAACTTTATTTTTATCTCCCACCTTGAGGTTTGATTCATCCTGATTTGTCTTCCTTTAGTTATGAACCCATTTATGGTAAACATAATATGATTAGTTACACCACTGTCTAGCCACCATGAATTGGATGGAGCTTCTAATAGATTGGATTTACAAAAAAAAAATGGCAAAGAATCAATACTTGCATCCTTATGTTTAAACAATTAATTCTTATATTTGACATAGTCCTTCTTCATGTGACTGCTCTCTTATTGAAGAAGTAGCAGTCGCCATCCTTCTTGAAGGATGTTTTCTTACGATCTGTATTGTCAGGAAGACCAGTGGTAAAACGTGTTCCTCTTCGAGTATGAAGTTTAAACACCTTACCTTTCTTAATGTCAAAACCAAAGGCAACTAGGGCCAAGTACACTTCATCCTTTTCAGCTTTTCTTCCTCTGCCACACCTTGGCTATCAGATCATTAATAGATTAGGTCTCATTCTATGTGTTGAAACTGGTCTTGATCATACCAAACTCAAGGGAAAGGGTGTTCAAGGCCTGATGTACCATAATAGCATCAATAATTACAATACCGAAAGCCTTAGGTTTTATTTGCCAGTCCAGCATTCTTATGATATAATCCCTAACTCTTCCAACAACCATATACTTCATGCTAAAAAGTACTTGGATGAATGTCCCAATCTCAACTTTGAATGATACTCGATTTTTGGCCGTTAAAGCTTTCATCATTTCTTTGGTGGTGCAGTCAACTGGAAGGGTACTCTTTAAATGTTTCTGTATAGATCCCTTCAGAGATAACAAACATATCATGTTGCTTTTCCTGGCAGCAAAACGTGTCATCTCAAGTGTGAGATTTTGAATTTCCGACCTCTCGAGACTTGAGATATGAAATGAAATCTCAAAATTGAAAAATAAAAAATAAAGATTTCAACATTATAATTGGATTGGACGTCGCCTCATCGAAGAAGATTGGAATCAGAAAAACAGCGTTCCGGACATCGAGGGTAAAATTACCATTTTGCCCCTCAAGCCTTAGCCTTGCCTTAATAAATGAAATGAGGACATTTTGATCATTGACCACACCCTATAGGCTGCCGAAAATCAAGAAAAATGACAGCCCTTGGATGAGACTTGATTGACATATGGACAAATGTCAATGGATGGTGGATGGTCATTTATTAAACAACTGTTAACCTACCATTCTTCATGTTGACCATTTGGAATGTAGAAGAAAATCACTTACTCTCTCTCCTCTCTCATTTTGGCCGGCCATCTCTTTCTCTCTTGCCATTTTCTCTCAAAACTCTCTCTCTCTCTCTAGCTCGCTTGGCTTACCCACTCAGTTCCGACCATGTCCACTGTTTGAGCCATAACTTCTTCGTCCAATATCGGATTGATGCGTGCCACCTACCATTAGAAATCTTATCATCTTGTCATTCCAACAAGGTATTATGGGTCTAAATCCACCTAGCCGTTTGTCCCGTAGAGCCATTTGAAAGAGCAAAGGTCAGGCTGGTCAGTTTTGAATTCGAGAGCTCCCAGCCGACTAGTCCCGATCGTCCCACTATTCCGGCCATATCTCTTTCTTCTAATATTAGATCGAGATAAAACTACCGCCAAATGAAAGCTTATTGTCTTATCTTTCCATATATATATATATTATAAGCTCAATTTTACCCAGTAGATCTTCCCGTAGCTCGATTTAAGTGGACAAAGGTCTAGACGAGGCAGATTCTGACCGAGTTAGGGGAATGTATTCGTTTGGCCACTTCAAAACTTAAAATTGCTTCAAATTTTCGGTGAGGACTTCTTAACTCATAGTACTTGTGTTGGCTGAGCTGAAATTGTGAGTTTAATTGGGTTTAGATGGGTTTCCTGGTTGATTTGTGAGGGTTTCTGTGAAGCAAAATCTGTCGCCGATGGACCGAGTAGAACCAAGGCCGTTTGCGGCACTTCGAGGCTTCGACTTACTCCAAAACTTTTGGTAAGACTCCTATAGGTGTAGTAGGACATGTTAGCAAGTTGATTTTGTGGTAAATCAAGGTTTGGAGTTGAATTATGGACTGATTAAGGAGGTAGAGGGCAGAACCAAATTCTGCCTTGTTTCGATTTGGATGAACAGAGCACTTTGAGGGCTGTGGGAGGTGTTGCCATGCTTTAAATTTATCGTTAAGACATACTAGAATGTTAATTGAGATGTTAATGAGGTGTATGCTTCGTGAATTGGTGATTGGACTAGAAAAATTGATCGTTTGACGAACTTTGGACTAGGTCGCACGGCTGCCCTGTTTTGGGATCTAGGGAACCGAATCTTTGGAGGAGTCTTGGAGGGAATTTTACAGATTTAATTGAAATGTAAGTGACTCCTAAACCTTTGCTAGGAAGTTACAACACTACTAGATGGATTTGGATGATATATTGATAAATTTGGAAGTCTATTGCATTGATTGTTCATGATCGACTGAGATAATAGAGGTGTGAGTCATGTGTACTCCTAATGATGAGAAATTATAACTCTCATGGCTAAATTGTTGTTGTGTGCATTTGATTGACATGAATACCGGTATGGCTATGTGACATATGGCCTTGACGTCTCGCATGACGATAATTTATTACTTGGCTGATAAAAATTGTACTTGATTATGAAGTTCCTTAAGAAGTGAGTTTGATTTGTGAGCCTAAGAGCTTGTGGCACCCTGATGCGTTGAGACGCGGGGTTGTGATGGCTAGTATACTGATACGTTAAGACGCTGGGTTATGGTGGCTAATGTCCTGATGGGTTGAGACGTGGAATGAGATTGATTATGTGTCGACATAGGTCGGGAATGACGTTGAAAAGCCGATGCGTTTAACGCGAGTTTGTCAATTTGATGGTCTGAGGCGTTATGACGCGAACTGAGCCTGAGGCGTTATGACGCGGACTGAGCCTGAGGCGTATTAACGCGGACATAGCTATTGAAAAGTGAATTGATATCTTGATGCGTCAAAACGCGAGATAGTCCTGATACGTATTGACACAAGTATCGAAATGGCCTTTGAAACCTGATGCGTTAGAATACGAGATGCCAATCGAGATCTTGATTAGCCTGATGCGTATTGACGCGGGCTTGGCCATTGAGATTAAATTTGTGGTTAGCCTGATACGTATTGATGCGGGCTTGGCCATAGGAATTGAAAGTTCTGATGAAATTGAGGACACACCATTGCTTATGCATTTAAGGTTGTGCTAGTATGAAGCTTGGTTGTGATGATATGACTGTCCTTGAATCATGATTGCATTATGCCAGACGTATCAAGGTGCCTTGAGGTTTATTGTCATGTGTTGTTTCATCAATGAATTCTTGTCTATTGTTTTATTGCATAATCTAGGAGGACTAATGGCCTGGTCTATGTTTAGGGTGAACTTGTTGAGATTTATATCTCACCCCGTCATGGAATTAACTTTTTCCAGTCTTAGGCGATGGAAATCTGAGCCTGCTAGTGATCAGTATTTGAAGAAGTAATTATATGATGTTGATTTATACTTTTGTGACTTTAGAGATTTCATGTTACCTCAAGTTAGAGTAGTACCCTCTGAACCTGTAGTCGGTATTTATAATAAGACATACCCTATGTCCTGAGTCATCTTAAGTCTGAATTGTATGGAGAAGTTTCATCGCTCCGTATGTTTGTATCATTTAGAAGTTATTAATTATTGGCCGACAGATCCTGGGTACCACCGAGATAAGACGGCCCTGGTGGGATTTTGCATGCCTAACAGATTCAGGGCATGACATCAAGTATCATACTGGTCTCAACGAGCTTAGCAGGCTTTTCTTCATAAAGAGCCACATGAACATCTTGCAGCTCCATAGCAAATAGAAAATTCTCTCTCCCATCTCTTAAAATTGGAACCATTAAGAACTTCAATTGTAATGGAATTGTTGTTTACAAAGAATGTGACTAAAACAATAAGCAATGTATATAATCAACATCAAGTAAGTACCATCAGCAAAAAAAAAATAACTTAACTGACATACCCAATTTTAAATTTTTTTCATTAAATTATGGGTCAAAATATAAATATACCAGAAATATGTATACTTAAGTTACATACCCAACTATCCCAAAATTAATATACCCAGTCAGCCTTAGAAAAAACTTAATTGTGAATCCCTAGCTGAAGAAGAATAAGAAGAAACTTATTGCTAATATTTTTATACATACATTATATTATTATGTACATATAAAAATTATATTTCATACACAACATGTCCCAATATGTCAAATTCTCTATTTTTTAGAAATAACGTGTCGGCCTGTCATGTTTGTCGCAACCTAAAAGAAATTTTTAGGCTAATGGGTTATCAGATTAATAAAATAGTAACATAATATGGACTTTCTCAAGTACTACTAAATCGCAACTTTGGTTTACTAAGATGATTTACAGTTTGAAGTCACCACTAATCATTTTTGGTAGGTTGATTAGAAACCTAAATAAAATAGCGAGATAACTATTTTACTTCTACGAACTGAAAATTCTAAGTTTGGGGACTTAATTATACTAGTTAATTAAAACTAATGCCTTTTCGGTGCCTCAAATCCATTGAATGTCCTAAATCAATGACTCGAGCTTGATTGAATTCTCTTTAAGTTCAAATGAGGTTTTTTTTTTTTTTTATGTTTTCGCTTTTGGGTGAATACGGTTCATGATGTGTAAAAATAACCTGCATGATGTGCGAAAATGAAAAGCAAGTATGCAAGATACGTAGACTAAACCTCCGTGCCGAATTTAACTAAATTAAGCATACAAAATGACATGACGACGACATTCAAATAACAGTGCCAACAATCAAGTTAAGCGTGGAAGTTACAGGAATGAACATGTAAACTACATAACATGCAAAAATTTTAATTAACTTAAAAAACATGCGATTTTTATTTAAGCAAATCAATTGTACCAAATTAGCCTAAAATGAATGACATACGAAATAAGACATGGTAAAAATAAAAATGTGATGCAAACATGCAACATGCGAAGATGACATGTTATAATGCAATGTGGACGATTTTTTTTTTTTTTACATGGAGGGCAACATAATGGGATACAAAACGAATGCATGGATAATATCTGCTAATTTCTAAAAATATGGATGAAGGACTACATGATACACGAAAATAGGATGCAATCAAAAAATAGGGCAAGATCTCAAACGTGCAGATTTTTATTTTCGGCGGTATAAGATGCATGAAATAAAACATGAGTCAAAAACATGCAAATGATATTTTGACTATATGGAATGTGAGATATACTACTCGAAAATATGAAGTGAATATGCAATACATGCATACATAAAATTCGAAAATATGCATGACAGTCAAGATATGCATGAAATCGCACAAGATGACAATGAGTTGATTTTATGTTCCTCTTTCTTTGAATTTTCGGCCAAATTAAGAATATTTCGATTGATTCTATTGACCTAAATTTCAAGGTAAACTTAATGAGATAGAACTTTTAGGAAACTTTATCTTTCTAAAGATTTAATTAGATATGGTTTTTAAGAAACCATATCTAAGAAACCATATCTCACTAAATTTCTAGGAATTTGTTTTAAAACTTATCATAACATT